>JAQQZZ010079102.1:0-11929 GCA_030265115.1 Mopalia vespertina
TTTCTATTCTCTGTTTTTTTGTTTTGTTCAGATTGGGGCTTTAATACCGCTTTCCGTTCATTGACTTCGTTAATCCCATCATTTATTTTCTATTGAGTGTAAATGGTTTATTTTGAAATAGTTGGTCATTTACATATAAAATCAATAAATACTGATATACTAATAAATTAGTAATACAATAGGTCTAAAAGATATAATGCGATATCAATAAAATGTAAATTAATTTTAACTATCTTCAGCAAAGAAATGTTTAAAGTGATTTTTATGTTTAAGTTTATTTGAATTGTATTTTGGCATTTTAAAGTTAATATGGCTGTAGATGCTTGTCTCGTGCTCGTATTGTTGCACACTGAGACAAACAGAAGCGGGAAAACGGTTTCCATGGGATAGAAAAGATGTCTTCTGTTTTCTTGATGTTCTGTCCCTTAGACAACACCATGGAGGCTACATCCGAAGCAATAGAAATCTGTACCTGTAATCATACCCTTAGTAAACATAGAAGCAGTCTACATGCCTTCAGTTAACATAGGGGCAGTCTACAGGCCTTCAGACTGTACTAGTTAACATAGGGGCAGTCTACAGGCCTTCAGACTGTACTAGTTAACATACGGACAGGCTACAGACTTCAGACTGTACTAGTTAACATAGGGACAGTCTACAGGCCTTCAGACTGCACTAGTTAACATAGGGACAGGCTACAGACTTCAGACTGTACTAGTTAACATAGGGACAAGCTACAGACTTCAGACTGTACTAGTTTCGGGTGTTTTACGCACAGTTCCTGTAGACACATATGTCCATCTAGGATGGTCATCTCAAAGACTCACTTCAATTCACATTAAAAGGACACTGTTTTATATCAATCACAGCAGATATTTACAAGTAGCCGGTTAATGTCCTCTGTAAAAAGCTGTTTGCAATCATGCAGTCAAATTTTATCATTATAATTAACGAGTCTTCCAATTTGAAATATTTTAAGCGGGTCTTTTCTAATATAAACAATAATAACTTTATGAATTAGAAAAACCCAAACTCAGAACATAGAACTGTTTGAGTATCCTTAATGTGAAGTGAACGAGTTTATCTTGACCACAAATGTGATTCATCCAGTTTAGTTGACCTTCTCTGTGACACTGTCGAAATGTTTTGGAAATGTCTAGTTTATAACATGTTAGTTTATAATCTATTGTTGGCATCAAGCGACATTTAAATATTTCAATGTTTGGAAATGTCTACTAGGCGGTCCACATTTCAGTTTATAATTTATTGTTGACATCAAACGACATTTCAATATTTCTGTCAGTCGTTGTCACGTCGAACAGAGTTCACCAAAAGTTTCACAGTATAGGCCTATGTTATATGCTATAATGTATTCTTATCTTTTCTAGGTTTAAAGCGGATCTGGATGAGGCCAGGACGACTATAATGGATCGCAACAAGACCCGTAAAATACCATATCAGTGGCTAGAGTTCATTCCAAACTCCATCAGTATCTAGAGTTATAAACGAACCAACTGAGGGTGTGCTTTTCTCTTGTAAGCGACTTCTAACATTTTGACGTGGAAATTTATTATCGTCTTATCGCTCTTTCATTTAAGTCATGTATTACTTAGGTATCCTATCGATGTCGTCCACCATAGTTGCGTCAAACCTAACGGTCTATTTTAAAACAAAATGGAAATGTTTTTTTTGTAATTTGAAGAGTAACCACTTAGCAAATCAATTTAAAATGTTTTAGGGAAACGTAGGCTGTTACTATGGTAGTGATAACTGTCAATCATGCTTTCCCTATCTTTTGTATCGGATCTGTTACGTTGTGGTCATGATAACTGTCAATCATGCTTTCCCTATCTTTTGTATCGGATCTGTTACGGTGTGGTCATGATAACTGTCAATCATGCTTTCTCCATCTTTTTTTTCGGAGCTGTTACAGTGTGGTCGTGATAACTGTCAATAAGGAATTCCGTATCTTTTTATCGGGTCTGTTACGGTGTGATTGTGATAACTGTCTATTATGCTTTCTCCATCTTTCTTGCGAAGCTGTGACGGCGTGGTAGTGATAACTGTCCATAATGAATTCCCTATCTTTTTATCGGATCTGTTAAAGTATGGTCGTGATAACTGTCAATCATGCTTTCTCCATCTTTTTTCGGAGCTGTTACAGTGTGGTCGTGATAACTGTCAATCATGCTTTCTCCATGTTTTTTCGGAGCTGTTACGGCGTGGTAGTGATAACTGTCAATAAAGAATTCCGTATCTTTTTTATCGGGTCGATCTGTTATGGTGTGGTTGTGATAACTGTCAATCATGCTATCTCCATCTTTTTTATCGGGTCTGTTACCGTGTGGTTATGATAACTGTAAATCATGCTTTCTCCATCTTTTTTTCGGAGCTGTTACATCGTGGTAGTGATAACTGTCAATAATGAACTCCGTATCTTTTTTATCGGGTCTGTTACGGTGTGGTCTTGATAACTGTCAATCAACCTTTTCCAATCTTTTTTTCGGAGCTGTTACGGTGTGGTTGTGATAACTGTTAACCATGCTTTCCCCATCATTTTTTCGGATCTTCTACGGTGTGGTAGTGATAACTTTCAATCATGAGTTGTTGTTTTTTGAGGAGCTGTAACGGTGTGGTTGTAATAACAGTCAATCATGAGTTGTTTTTTTTCGGAACTGTTACGGTGTGGTAGTTATAACTCTCAATCAAGCTTTCTCTATCTTTATTTGGAGCTGTAATGGTGTGGTCGTAATAACAATCAATTGTTTTTGGAGCTGGTAAGGGGTGGTTGTAATATATGTCGATCATGAATTCCCCATCTGTTTTATGGGAGCAATAACGGTATGGTTGTGATAACTATCAATCATGCTTTCCCTAACTTTTTATCGGAGCTGCTAAGGTGTGGTAGTAATAACTGTCAATCATGCTTTCTCTATCAGTCAGACGTTTCTTGTCTTTATTTCGAAGCTGTTACGGTGTGGTCGTGATTATTATCAATAATGAGTTTCTTATCTTTATTTCTGAGCTGTTACGGTGGCGTAGGTATAACTGTCAATAATGAATTTCCTATATTTTTGGAGCTGTTACGGTGTGGTCGTGATTATTATCAATCATGAGTTTCTTATCTTTATTTCTGAGCTGTTACGGTGTCGTAGGTATAACTGTCAATCATGAATTTCCTATATTTTTTAGCTGTTACGGTGTGGTCGTGATTATTATCAATAATGAATTTCTTATCTTTATTTCTGAGCTGTTACGGTGGCGTAGGTATAACTGTCAATCATGAATTTCCTATATTTTTTTAGCTGTTACGGTGTGGTCGTGATTGTTATCAATCATGGGTTTCTTATCTTTATTTCTGAGCTGTTACGATGTCGTAGGTTTAACTGTCAATCATGAATTTCCTATATTTTATTGGAGCTGTTAAGGTGTGGTGGTGATAACTGTCCATTATGAATTCCCCATCTTATTAAATCATGAATTTCTTATCTTTTTGCCGGAGCTGCTACGGTGTGGTAGTGATAACTGTCAATCGTGAGGTATTGTTTTCTTTCGGAGCTGTTGCGGTGAGGTTGTGATAACCGTCAATCATGAAATCCCTACCTGTTCTATCGGAACTGTTACGGTGTGGTTGTGATATATGTCGATCATGAATTCCCCATCTGTTTTTTCGGAGCTGTTACGGTATGGTTGTGATAACTATCAATCATGCTTTTCCCATATTTTCTATTAGAGCTATTACGGTGTGGTAATGATAACCGTCAACAATTTATTCCCTACCTTTTTATTGGAGCTGTTACGGTGTGATTGTGATAACTGTCTACCATCCTTTTCCCATTTTTATATCGGAGCTTCTACGGTGTGGTAGTGATAACTTCCAATCGCGAGTTATTGGTTTTTTAGGAGCTGTTACGGTGTGGTAGTTATAACTGTCAATCATGCTTTCTCTATTTTTTTGGAGCTGTAATGATGTGGTCGTAATAACAGTCAACCATGAGTTGTTTTTTTAGGAGCTGTTACGGTGTGGTTGTAATAACAGTCAAAGATGAGTTGTTTTTTTCGGAGCTGTAATGGTGTGGTGGTAATAACATTCAATTGTTTTTGGAGCTGGTACGGGGTGGTTGTGATATATGTCGATCATGAATTCCCCATCTGTATGGGAGCAATTACGGTATGGTTGTGATAACTATCAATCATGCTTTTCACATCTTTTTATTGGAGCTGTTACAATGTGGTATTTATAACTGTCAATCATGAGTTTCCTATATTTTTGGAGCTGTTACGGTGTGGTTTTGATAACTGTCAATCATGCTTTCCCTAATTTTTTATCGGAGCTGCTAAGGTGTGGTAGTGATAACTGTCAATCGTGAGTTGTTGTTTTTTCGGAGCTGTTGCGGTGTGGTAGTGATAACTGTCAATCATAAGTTTCCTTTATTTTTGGAGCTGTTGCGGTGTGGTTGTGATAACTGTCAGTCATGCTTTCTCCATCTTTTTATTGGAGCTGCTAAGGTGTGGTAGTGATATCTGTCAATCGTGAGTTGTTGTTTTTTAGGAGCTGTTACGGTGTGGTTGTTATAACTGTCAATCATGCTTTCTCTATCAGTCAGAAGTTTATTGTCTTTATTTCGAAGCTGTTACGGTGTGGTCGTGATTATTATCAATAATGAGTTTCTTATCTTTATTTCTGAGCTGTTACGGTGGCGTAGGTATAACTGTCAATAATGAATTTCCTATATTTTTGGAGCTGTTACGGTGTGGTCGTGATTATTATCAATCATGAGTTTCTTATCTTTATTTCTGAGCTGTTACGGTGTCGTAGGTATAACTGTCAATCATGAATTTCCTATATTTTTTAGCTGTTACGGTGTGGTCGTGATTATTATCAATAATGAATTCCTTATTTATTTAATATTTTTTTTGGAGCTGTTACGGTGTGGTAGTGATAAGTTACTTTGTCACAAAACCACACATTTCCATCCAATTTGGTAAATGCACAACTCATTCGTTGAATTACAGCACAGTGTTGGGTTTTTTTCTAGGCATTTCTGCATCATTCATATTAGCTTGGTTTATATCAATACAAAATCAAAACTTTTTGTATATAAGTAAAAATACCAATAGTTGCTGCGACAATAGATGGGTTTTCGGTTATAGAACAGACTATGACAATAATTATATAAAATGTCAATAGTGTATTTAGCCGGTGTCAGGTCAACAGGATTAAACACCAATTATAAATTATTGGCCAGAATTATTTTTGGAGGAAAATTGGTTTCAATATTTGGCCTGTTTTTCATCTTTAAATAACATCTTTTTTTCTTCAATACAGTCCAATCGATCGATTAAATGGATGGATAACATACAAATACAATGTTGTTATTGGCCATTATTTCACATTGCTTCAGTGTTATTGAAATTTAATAAAATTATGAAATATATTCTACGGCACATTTTGAAACTTCACAGAACCTGCCCACAACATTGTCGCAATCATGTTGTTTAATGTCCTTATAGTATTTTGAATTACCCGAATACTATCACAGTAAGGGCCGTAAGTCACCCCTAAATGTACCGTTTTTTAGATAATATTGTAAACATAAATGATTATACTTTAGTTACAAGATTAAATTGTTTTAAGTTGATAAACCGACGTTCCAATGGGTAGCTTTGAAAACAACGCTTTCTCCACGAGCCAAGCATAAAACAAAGGTGTTTTTATCTTGGTTCATATAAGACAACGTTATCTGCTCAACTGAAAGCAAGCATTCTCCGTGTGTGATAGGGCGTCGCTACTAGAGGAGAGTATGTCATGGAGATTTGTCCATTCTCCGTGTGTGATAGAGCGTCGCTACTTGAGGAGAGTGTATGTCATGGAGGATTTTCCATTCCCCGTGTGTGATAGAGCGTCGCTACTAGAGGAGAGTGTATGTCATGGAGATTTGTCCAATCTCCGTGTGTGATAGAGCGTCGCTACTAGAGGAGAGTGTTTATCATGGAGGATTTTCCATTCTCCGTGTGTGATAGAGCGTCGCTACTAGAGGAGAGTGTATATCATGGAGGATTTTCCATTCTCCGTGTGTGATAGAGCGTCGTTACCTGAATCATAATTTGAATACCCAATCTTATATCGCTTATAATCCTTGAAACGGGTTTATATTTGCAGAGGTCCCATGTTTTGTGGTGATGGATAAACTCCATTGAATCGAAACGCGTTGTCTTGTTAACCGTTCAGATATCATTTGGAATGTTAATAATCTGTACATCGATCTATGTTTTATTGGGACAATAATGTATACAATAGTGCTGAAGAATATTAAATTATCAGTATGACCAGAAATCTATCAAGCAGAAGTATGAAACCAGCCATTACCCAGTCTCAACGGCATTTTGACTAGGCCAGCGTTGATTGTTGAAAACGTGTCATCTATTGAGAAATAGAGAAACCTCGAAGAACATGAATGGGATGTGGAATTATAAGTAAATCATGCTAAAGTTCAATGACGTTTATATAGGTTATTATAGGCGTCAATAGATTCTGACATTCTAACTGCGCGAAACGATATCCCCCATTTCTTGCGCAAAGAGTCATATAGCACTATGAAAGTCACAATGCCGTTGAGACTGGGTAATGGCTGGTTTCTTACTTCTGCTTGATACACTTCTGGTTTGGCTAACAGTTATTTATCGTAGGACATTTTAATTAACGTTCTGATGGCATACCAGGGGGTAATTATTTTAGTTTCTGGATTTAATCTGAAAAAATATGTTTTCAATTTTTAATTGTATTGGAATGCATCTAACACTCCTTTTTGTTTGTTATTTAAGCTTAATAAAGTTTTTTGTCTTTATGTTGATGGTTTATATACTGTGTTATTTTCATTTGTCTTCACAAAATCAAGAAATCTTTTGGATTTACGAGACTGCCATTGGGTATTATAGGTTAGTGAGCCTCATCAACGTTAGAACCATTTTCTTTTAAATTACGGTGTATGTCTTGATAGCACGTGCTTTCTCCGGGTTCATATTCCTATTATGTAAATAACTGTCTCGAACTGTAATCCGAGATTTATTTCCCCAACTTACAATAGCACAGAGTGAGAAGGGGACAACTGTTGTCCTGTAAGAGAAATACCCTTCAGTGCGACATTTAAGACCTCGGTCAAACAAACGTACTTGTTATTTTCTTCATTTTTTTCTTCAATAGCGACAGCAGAATAAGATAAACAAGATCAACAGATGCCACATTTCTTTAAGTCAATATTAACCTTCGTTATTTCGGGAGGTGAAAAAAGAACTGGAATTGCCCCCAAAAGGGACACTTTTGTACAAACAGAGGTAAGAGCGATATTAAAAGGATTTTCTAAAAACAAATCAAAGCTCTCAAAACATAGCACAGCTGAATGTAAATATGTTTTATTGGATAACATGTTAGGGAGGGGGCACAGGTAACAGACCAGAATGTATTGTGTTTTATTGGATAACATGTTAGGGAGGGGGCACAGGTAACAGACCAGAATGTATTGTGTTTTGCACAATTCTTATATAGACAATAACATTCAATAAAAAACTGTAACACATATCCATATCACTGTTATAAAACAATTACCACGGATAACGACTTCATCGGATATGGTGCTCAAAGTACTAAAGCTTATACTTTTAATTCTGCAAATCCACATTTAACCGTTATTTATTTTCTATACAAATTTAACGACAATTCAACGATAAAAGCAAAGACAACTTATAGAAATACATCATAATAACTGTATATATGGACATTTAAATCGCGGAAGTTGTTCTCCCGCCAATGCTTGTTAAACATACCATAGCATTAAGGCTGCTCAACTGATACGTCGGTTTAGCAAAAGCTTAACAAAAAGCCATCGACAGAATGATCAACTCGGACTAATCACAACAGCCAAACGTTTATAGATGGGCCTTTTAACAAAGTTAAAATCTATTTGCGATACAAAATTGAGGTTACTTAGAATACAACATGCAGTGCTCTTTAATGTCTACCTCAAATGGTTGGACGGGCCAACTCTAAACGGACCCACTTAAAATGACTTTTAAGTCGTGTCCAAATGACTCTGGTTGTATTCATTCGTGCCTATTTCCCATTCACATGTATCCAAGGCTTTTTTAACTAAACTAGTCAGTTTCGCTGCAAAATGTCCGAATAACCGTTAGAGCACTGTATAACGTGATAAACCTTTTAATTTAATTTTCAAAAAATGATAGTCATGTTGTCAAATCCTTCCAGTTGTATCAAATCACCTTTAAAGGCATAAGTTACCCTGCTTTGTAAAATAAATTTTCATTATGAATATAAAAACCAAAATACTTGTATTAAATTGAAATATAACATCCCTCGTATTTGTAAGCTAGTGTTTTATAAAATATTTGAATATTGACTATCAACATAGATTTATAACAAAAATGGTAAACAGAAAAACACACGAAGATGGTTAACGTTATGATGGAAATCTAAATGCTGATAGAGTTTGGAATGAATTCTGGGTCAATCCACTGATAAGGTACTCTCCGAGAATGGTTCCGTGCTTTTATAATTCTGCTTACTTCCGCCAGGTCTTCGGTCAACCTGGAATAGATTTTAACATGAAATTTCACTATTATACACAAAATAAATATATATAAGAGTTCTGAGATAAAATTACGAGGTTTTTCTTTTCGGATCTTATGTGCCCCCATACAGAGTTTTATCTTACGAAAGCAACCAGAAATGTTCACGAAATGACTCAATCTAGCTGGGCCTCTTGAGGGATTTTAACGAAAACATTTTTTCTTAGCCCATTTATCATGCAGAATATACGTCAGAATCGTATGAATATATACATTGTTTAAGCTTTGGTACTTCGGATTACAAACACACATCTTATTGGCCAAGGTCAAATAATACCTTGGGAACATATTTTAAATTGAATTATTGTCGACATAAAAAATTTATATATTACATTTTGAATAAATGAATAGATATATATATTCGAAGCCCTTTGGAGGCAAGCAAATTTTCTGTCTTCATTTATTCAAAATATATTATGTTTTAAATATGTGTTACAAAAAATTTGAAATTATCAATGGAGTCTTAATTAAATCTATCAGAAAAGTATATTACTTTTTGACAATGTTCACGGCCTGTGGCTCGAACACATAGTTAACCTCAAAGTCCCCCAAAGAATTCGTGCCTTTCTGACTCAACAAACTGATGATAATCAACATATTCAATGTGGTAGGTTTGTCAGCTAGAGACGCGATGACGTCTTTCTCGCTGCGGGCACTCTGAAATATACGAAAATACATCGCAATAGAAATAAATATAATTTCTGAAAGCAAGTAAACACAATTAAGTTTAGTACGATTCAATACAATAACAGTTGACTCGAACTGTGGGCGGGGCTTATAGTGGAGTCATGACGTCAGAAAGAGATAACCTCACCTCATAAGTCGCTATTTCTACAGGGTTTAACCGCCCTGAACCGTGTAATCGCTCTACATCGGATCTGGTTGCAGCGCCGTTACACTTGTATTTAATAGTCCCGCGTAATACAGGTATATATCCCCATCAAATTAATTCTGTAACTTTTTGTGAGGTAAACAGGCCTTGTTGTGTATAAAGAAGTGCAAGTTTCTAGCCTTTCTGCGACAATTCCAAATCTCCATTCACGGCGGGCTAGAGGAAAATGGCGGTTTGACAACAGATACTGGATACGTATTTACACATTTTAAAGGAGGCTACTGGCGATTAAATATAGCGTTTGACATATGAAATGTCTCAGTAAGTTCAGTGTGCCAAACAGTAATGGACAGTATTTAAATGAACACATAAAGTCAGTTCAGTGTGCCAAACAGTATTGGACAGTATTTAAATGAACACGTAAAGTAAGTTCAGTGTCCCAAACAGTATTGGACAGTATTTAAATGAACACATTAAGTCAGTTCAGTGTCCCAAACAGTATTGGACAGTATTTCAATGAACACATTAAGTAAGTTCAATCAAAAAGATGGCGGCAGGTAGCGAACGCATGTAAGCTGAACTCCGCTAGTAAATGGCTTCACTTTTGTTCTATGTCGTGATTACCTGACATTACATTATTCTTCAAATTAGAAAACGCTCAAGCAATGGATAACCTGTGTAAAGATGTGATCTAATTAAATTATCTTTTTCTAAAACATTGAACAATGTTCTCGTGCTGGACGTACCCTTGGAAAAGGTGACTGTTTTTCCTGCGCATATCGACTGACCAGCGAACATGCCAAAAGTACGATCGTCTGCGAACAAAGGTAAACCTTGTGATTCTGACCCTACTAACATTGATCAAGCCCATGAAATGAATTCAGAAACTAATTCATCTACGATGCCAAAATCATCAAGTTGTGTTACTTCACTTCAAGTGATATCGATGAAACCCTTTATCAAGAAATCTCCTACTACTCTTAATAGGCAGGTGGCATCCGTGGAACATACACTAAATACAGTCGCTATGAGACAGGACGCGTTCTATGAACGCTTAGTTAAAATTGAGAGAAAACTAGTAGATTTGTCATCTAACATTGAACACACAGATCGTGATTTATATGAATCAAAAGCCACTGTAAATGACCCTCTAAAACCAAAGATCAAAGATCTCGCTGGAAAATTTAAAGTCCGAAAACGACGAGCTGAAAAGTAAATTACTCGATTTCGAAGGCTACAGTGGGGTCTATAATTTGAGGTTTGGGTGTGTGAAGGAATCCGAAGATGAGAATGCAGCTGATCTTGTCAATGAAATAATAAAATGTTCTCTCAAACTTGAAAATGTGCAAATTAAAAACGCCCATAGGATTGGCACTATCAAACCTGGGAAAATAGACATATTATCGCTAAATTTATACACCGGCCACAGCGACGTGAAGTCCTTTTCAAATCAAAAGCTTTGCTAAAAGAAAGTCCGATTTTTGTAATCGACGATTTAATTAAAGAGGACAAAATAGTGAAAGAGAAACTGAGGCCCAGTATGGCTAAGTGTTAAAGTGAAGGCAAGAAAGTAAGATTTTCGCTGGGTAAAGTGTTCATGAGTGGACGTGAGGAAACACATGTGGAACTTAGCTCCTATACATGTACGTGACCTGGTATAGGCCTATACGTCAAAGTAGTGAAACCCTGTTATGTTCCTTGGTTTCCACTGATAAGTTTAATATAGTACAAGAGTAATGTAACTCCGAAGAACGATACACTCATTATGAACTCAATATTTCGGCGCTTTATTTTGCCATCATCAGGAGAGTGTTATGTTATTCTATCGAAATATTATAGCAGTCAAGTGTGTCTTTTTGTTTGTTAACAAGATTGGCGAAGTGCACCAAATGTGTTTGTAGCGCAAGAAATCCGTGCGTAGTGCATGCTTGTATAACTGGTGTTAAGGCACTGACGATCACATGCTGCGTTAACGCACGACGATCATCCAAATACAGAACTAGTGCAAACTATCTCACAACTACGAACACCTTATGCAGTACAAATCAACGTTCATATCCAGTAACTTTGTCTACGTTATATTGGATCAAAAACTGTCATACTCTTCAACAAGTTGTATATTTATTAAGAAGCGTATTAGACTTTGACTTTACATCTATAGTTTCTTCAATTATCCATTAGTCACGAAGACGCTATTGTTCACAAGTTCACGAAAATCACTCCCTATTATTGGATTTTCTCTCTTCTTTTCAACTATTATTTGTGCCCTATAAAAATACAAAATCGCAACGGAGCCTTTATATATAGATGCAGATATTTCGCCCTGTTTTTCGATTAGCCGATTGTGGCCAGGAGTTATCACCATTCAATGACAGCTCATATGTATTCTATGAGTGAAATAACCTTGAGTACAACACACAATCCAACCATTATATACGTTATTGTATATCCATA
>JAQQZZ010079113.1:0-10899 GCA_030265115.1 Mopalia vespertina
GTATCTTCACTACTCGCAAGACTCGCGTTACTCTGGTATCTTCACTACTCGCAAGACTCGCGTTACTCTGGTATCTTCACTACTCGCAAGACTCGCGTTACTCTGGTATCTTCACTACTCGCAAGACTCGCGTTACTCTGGTATCTTCACTACTCGCAAGACTCGCGTTACTCTGGTATCTTTACTACTCGCAAGACTCGCGTTACTCGGGTATCTTTACTACTCTAATCTAAAAATCTCAAATTTGTTTCACCGCAAGGCTAAAAACTTATGTTTATTAACTGGGCGACGTTTCGACACAGATTGCTTATGCCCGTCAATCATAATGCTTGACAACCACATAAGCATCTATATTTGGTCGGAAGGCCGCACCCTTAATGAACGGGATAAATTCTCACAAAAACTTTAAAACTGGTCGACTATATTTCAAAGTTTGGCGACTTCGCTACATCAAAATGAGGTTTTCTACAGGGTATAACGCAAGAATAAAACATTTCTGGCTCCTATAGTGAGAAATAGATTTAACATCGTCAACAAAACACTGGGGAACTGATGACTGACTGCATATACACTCTAACAGGAATATAGGCCCTAGTTTCGCGTGAACCAGACCCTTCTCGTGTTAACTTCGATATCTAGCCGTGGTCGAAGTTAACGCGAGCAGAATCTATTTCACGCGAGACTAACAGGAATAAGCCAAACCAAAACACCGGTGAATCGTAATTAGTACAGAATCCATAGCAACGTAACATGACAACGAGAATTTCGTTACATAAAAACGTGGCATAATTATAATAAACAGAACGGGACCAATAGTATTTTGAGTCCACCAAACAGTCAACCTGGAAACGTGGTCGAAAACTTCATCTTCAGAAATATCAGAAACATGCGTGATCTGGTAAATCTAAACCACCGAAAACCACATTCTAAAATATAATCGATTCCACTTCCTACGTCGAGACATTGACTCTAAGATACATCCTGGCCATCTTGTTTTGCACTTCTTTCATTTGCTGGTCTGTGGCATACGTCGCCCCAGATATTGGCGGAAATTAATGCGCGATGGTCTGGCATAGCGTGCGAGAGTTGTCCTAGCCTCGTTCACTATAGAACATCTCGCGAGAATAAGATTGAAAAGACCAGTGAAAATTAAACATCGAGACGAAAACATGCACGGCTTCGAAGATCTATGTCCCAGTGACCGATAAGAGTAGGCCTAAGTAGTGGAAGGGCTATCCGCTGAACAGCGAACGCGTATAGCATTTATCAACGCAAGAAACTGTTCTAAGAATGCTAAATGTTTGTATTATTTTTACGTTTTTATTCGGTATTATCATCCACCCCTCCACTCCTGCCCCGCCTAGAACAAAACATAATATATAAAAAAAACAAGTATAAACAAATCAATTGTGAACTATATACATAGTCCACCTGTAATTAAGCCAATAAATCAAGAAATATTAAATAAATTTAACTACATATTAACAACGTAGAACATCGCAAGCGATCTTTGCCTTGTTTCTTAGTTCCTCCCGAATGCAGAGCTAGGAAAATATCCACCAGCCACCTACTTCGTAAATGGAACCAAACATGTTGTCTAAAACCTAGAACGTGGTTTCTTTCGAGTTAAATGTCAAATGTTATTTCACTAACAAGATAGCGAATAACTAAACGTGTGAAGTCAACCAACCTCAACTTTACAAAAAAGTTACAAAAATTTAGTCAAGCGGATAACACAACCTATGGTGCAATGAAACAAATTGAAAATGTTCCGTCGGTCCAAATCACATAACACACACATCAGCACGTGTTCATTCTTAGTTGGGTTTGGGTGGATCGTCCTGTGCTTTCAGGGCAATATAAAGCGGATATGAGATGTCTTTGTATTACATCCTTTGATTGTCCTGTATTTGTCCTGTCTTGTCTCTGTTTGATGACAGAGGCGTCAATGGTAGTTTCCTTCACACATTGGACAGGCACGCCGTCATGTGAGTATTAACCTGAACGAATTATACGGCGTTAAACCTCAATCAAGCAAGCAAACAATTTTAGTTTAGAAAGCACTTGGTTATAGACAGCTTCAAATGAACACCCAATCCAAAATTCGATCGAAAAACTTACTTTAAATTCCACATTCGTGATCCCGAATTAAACAGCTTGTTTCAGAAGTCGCTTCGCCATGTGTTCTGTTCAGTGTCTGCGTCGGAAATAAAGATCGACTGCAAATACAATCGGATTATATATGACAGTTGACTATATTCAACAAAATCACAAATTTATCCTAAATTAATCTTTTTATATTTTTCATAGCCTTATTCCGCAGGCAAATGTCCATTTCCTGTCTTCGTAATAACGTTTTGAATAAAAAGTTAATTTTCTCATTAGGGTCTTAATTGGGAAATTAGCCCTTTTTCTGATACAGTTATGCGTATTTCCCTTTAATAATTATATGTCATTTCAAGAATTTTCCGTTTAACAAAAGGCTTTTTTTTTGTCTTCTTTTAAATGTTTCTGCGATCTACTCACAATATCCTTTCAAAGTTGAAAGAACAAATATGCAGCCCATGGATAAAAGTATAGAGCCAACCATTTATCGGAGTTTCACTACCTGGTATAGGGTATAACGCGAAAATATTAAATTAAAGACTTTAAAGGTTGTATATACATTTAAATAGTTTCAGGTTAGCCCAAAACTGTGTGAAATATACCCATGTAAAATTAAATTTTCTATTTTTTTTATCAATACACTGCGGCGCGTGGTCTAGAGTCTATACATATACATTCTAGTGGGTATCATTTTTATTCACACATCTACCTTGACTCTGGGATTCCCTCTGATCGTATGTATTTGTTTGTTTGTTTGTTTGATTTAGGTTTAACGTCGAACTCAAGGGTATTTCAGTTATTTTACGACGGATTGTCCATTTCACAGTTCCTTGATTAAATACGGTGGAAAACCGGAAAATCTCGTTAAAAAACTCCACAGCCATTGCTGCAACAACATTGGCGACTAACTCGTATACCTGATGTTCGACGGACGGACTCGAACCGGGAATGGTACATCGGAGTAGGATTAATAGGCGGACGCGCTAATCACTAGCCACGGCCGCGACTTGACCCAATGTGAATTGCCACACCTAACAACTAACACAAGTTCGCGGACTTTCTGGTTTGTTCCCAGTTTTCTTCCGTCAACAATTCTGGCTTACGACCTGTGATTGGGGTTCAGTCCAAAATACATATTTCTCCCCTTTAAAGGTTCAATTAAATGAGATTTTGACCCTAACGCTGGAACCGGCAGAAAACGGTGAGTGGAGAAACTCAAACTGTAGTGTGAATTGACAGCAATTACAAGATTAGAATTAATGTTTCAGCGTGTCTTCAGATTTGACACATAATTTAGTGTAAAATAAAGAATTTGTTATTGGATCAAATTATACCACAGATGCAGCTAATCAGTGTGAAAATATCTAGGAAATGAATAGTAAAATAAGAAATACAAAAAAAGAAAAAAGCCATCACCTTCATTTGCTTATCTTAAGTCATTGATACAGCAAACTGTTCTATTCACCTGAGTTAACCACATCAAGACGGACTTCAAGATCCAGTCAACGATTGAATTTATACTTATCTTTTAAACAGGAAACAATCAGTTAAAATTGACAAGCATGGTTTACTGGGCTGCCAATAACTTGCGGGGTAATACAAAGATCAATATTAGGCCCTATCCTCTTTATTATATATAATATCACTAAATCAGCCACTCTTTATTCTCATCTGACTGATGTATTCATGTACCCAAACACTCGGATTTAGAAGTTATAATTGTAATGTCATGTGAACTTACCAGCATAGCCAACATAACTCTAAATTCCTTCTTCTCTAAATATATCCAAAGTATGATCATATCTGCACCGACAAAGAAGCCTTTTTTGGATTGTATTTATACTTGGCGAAGTTACAACTTGTAGAAATCTTTCAATTCTTAGGCATTAGATTTCAATTTCTCTTCATTTATTCAATATATATATATATATATTGAATAAATGAATAGAGAAAAATTGGTTTGCCTCCACCGGGATTAACCGGCAACCCTAAAACTATGAAATGAACTCCCTGCTTAAATTAAAACTGTATCATATTTGGCTTTATTTAAACAAAAATGTGAACACATACATTTTATATCCTCTAGGACAATCAATATAATTAAAGTTTGAAACTTATATAAAAATATGTATGTTTTTAATAGTAGTATAATATTTATATTCCTATATTATTATATTGAACGTATTGCTGAGATAATCATTCAAAAGTTATTTACTTTCCCCAATCAAACTGACATACATACATATAATTATATACAGTATTATAGAAACGGCTGTTCCCCTTTTACCCTCCCCACCCATCAATCTTATCAAAGGAAATTTTAATTATTAACTTAGATTAAACTTAAACAGTATTCAGATAAAAATTGCTTGACACCGAATACACATATCAGGTTCTACGAACCCAGGAGATGTGACGACTGCGAGCCAGCAATGCAGTGATTGTAAATCTCCTAGGCTACACAAATCATACGCGTTCTAAGCTCATTCGTCAATTGTTCTGCTCATAGAAACAACTAACAGCAATGTTTAATAAACTTGTGCAAAACTAACTTTTTCGGAGAAATACGCCAGTTCATTGAGCTGCTCTGTTAGCATAGATTGCTCCCACCATCCACCCGAAGATAATATGAGTGATTCGTGTTTAATGCAGTACTTAAAGTCATTTTACTTATATGACGAAGTACTCCAGCATTAAAAAGGCATTAAAACGCAAGCAGACACAAATGTAAAGGTTCTGGTTCTGTATGAAAATTAATGTTCCTCCATTTTCAAGAAAAAGGGCTATGACATAAGATAAAAGGCCATTACAGTATAGAAAGAATGAGTACATCAGCCATATGTATGTTTATAACTCTTTTTCACAAGTTATAAACTTTTAAACGACACCTATTTAATATGTTAATTGGATTTTACGCTTTACTTACCTTTAATCCATATTGTCAGATGGATTAATAATTCTATATTCGTCTCATTCAATGGGCGGAAATTGATTAATGTTATCACATATCCATTGAACAATACCTTGCGTAGCTCATCTTTCATAAATAAATTGTTCTTCTAGCCGATGGTGGTCTGGCTGAACACCATTAACTATTGTAACAGTGGGTAATTAAATAACGAACGTGACGCGAACTCCTGAACGTGATTTCAGTGTGATCCAAGTGTAACGTTCCCATGGTTGAAAAAAACATAACATTTAAGTTTTTGGGGGGATTTTTTTCGCAGATTTTAAGTTTATTTCACTTATATGATGGTGTGTCAGTCCATGCAATGTATGACGGAAGCAACTCTCCACGCCCTAGATGCGAATTCGTATCCAATAAACTATACAGTATATAGAGATACGAGGTATAGCCCTATGAAAACTACAGAAATAAGGTCCGCCTCTGAATACTAAATAATACCTAATTACCGCGGAAGGCACTTTTAAGCGAGTGTGGTACTGCTGAGAAAAGTATGATTTTGACATGAAAATGGACGTCAAGTGGTCGTTTTATGGGTCGGTCTAACCCCAAAGTGTCCAAGGAAGAAAACGAGATGGTTTATTACAGGGTAAGGCCATGCAATTTTTATATATTCAAAGATAAAGTTCCGAATCATGGTATCGTTCGGCTATTTCTAGTGGTTTGGAAGCTTCATGTAGCATAGGTATCGACGCCCCTGACAACAAATCAAAATAAGACAGGATAAAACGTAAAACAGTAGGGCAACAACAGATTGCTTTCTTGTAGCCCTGCGAGTACCAGGACAAAGGCTCATTCCAATCGCCGGCCAAAACATTTCAAAGATTCGCCACAAAAAAAACAGCGATCGGAAGAGCATCGTCAAGCAGCAAACGCCAACAGTGGCTGTACCACGGCCAGCCTTTCTTCTTCAAATGAAAGATCATTCTAAAATATAATCGATTATGCTTCCTACGTCGAGACATTTGACTAAGATACACCCGTGCAATCTTGTTTTGCATTTCTTTTGTTTGCTGGTCTGGGGCAAGATGCTCGAAGGACTATTAGCCGCTAACATCAGGGGCCGTTTGCTCGAAGGGCTATTACATTTAATCCGCTATTAGATGACGTCACGCCATGCTGTAGGTCTATCTCTAACCCGGTATTAGCCATTTAATCTGGTGTTAGCGACTATACTCTTTCGAACAACTGACCCCAGTTTAAATCGCGAATACCGGGCTAGAGATAGACCTTCAACATGGCGTGACGTCATCTAATAGCGGGTTACATTTAATAGCGCAACTGGCCCCAATGGCATATGTCGCCCCAAATAGTGGCGGAAATTAACGCACGTAGCCTGGCATAGCGCACGAGAGTTGTTTTAGTTTCGTCCACTATAGAAACTCGAGCGAGAATACGATTGGTGGAAAATAACACAAAATAAAGTGAGCCTGAATCGGTAGCATGAAAATAGGAATTTTGAGTGAGCGAATAGATGTCATAATCCAATAAATCGCGATAGAGCCAATTTGGGAACTCCTGTATGGTGGACTGTTCATGCCACTTCTCACTCTAGAGCACTATTATTCAATAAATATTCACCTGAATCTTTTTTTGCCAATTAATTAAAACTGTTTTGATGGCGATTATTGTGAATATTTATTGAATAGTAGTCAGTCATACAAATGGAAACGATATGGCATGAAAAGCCCACCAATGTCCAACCAATGAACCAACCAACCGACGGACCAATCACGGAATGGCATAAACACTGATTTATTATTTATTAAGAAAATAGTTTATTAATAATACATACAGGTTACCACATGAAGTGTACACAAAAATGATACAAATCGGAACACTTTCAGGTAAATACTTGGTAATGTAGAACAATAATACATATACACATAGATACATTTACGTTATAACATAGGTGGTTACAAAACAGGTCATCACAATCAGTGTCACCTGCGGATATAACATAGAGGTGGTTACCAAACAGGTGATCACATTCAGCGTCACCTCCGGATATAACATAGAGGTGGTTACAAAACAGGTCATCACATTCAGTGTCACCTGCCGATGTTACATAGAGGTGGTTACCAAACCGGTGATCACATTCAGTGTCACCTGCGGATATTACAGAGGTGGTTACAAAACAGGTGATCACATTCAGTGTCACCTGCGGATATAACACAGAGGTGGCTACCAAACAGGTCATCACCTTCAGTGTTACCTGCGGATATTACATAGAGGTGGTTACCAAACAGTAAATCACATTCAGTGTTACCTGCGGATATTACATAGAGGTGGTTACCAAATGGGTCATCACAATCAGTGTTACCTGCGGATATTATATAGAGGTTGTTACCAAACAGGTCATCACATTCAGTGTTACCTGCGGATATTACATAGAGGTGGTTACCAAACAGGTCATCACATTCAGTGTTACCTGCTGATATTACAGAGAGGTGGTTACCAAATGGGTCATCACATTCAGTGTTACCTGAGGATATTACATAGAGGTGGTTACCAAATGGGTCATCACATTCAGTGTTACCTGCGGATGTTACATAGAGGTGGTTACCAAATGGGTCATCACATTCAGTGTTACCTGCGGATGTTACATAGAGGTGGTTACAAAACAGGTCATCACAATCAGTGTTACCTGCGGATGTTACATTGAGGTGGTTACCAAATGGGTCATCACAAACAGTGTTACCTGCGGATGTTACATAGATGTGGTTACCAAACAGGTGGTTACAAATGGGTCATCACATTCAGTGTTACCTGCGGATGTTACATAGAGGTGGTTACCAAACAGGTGGTTACAAATGGGTCATCACATTCAGTATTACCTGCGGATATTACATGAGATGGTTACCAAATGGGTCATCACATTCAGTATTACCTGCGGATATTACATGAGATGGTTACCAAATGGGTCATCACATTCAGTGTTACATGTGAATGTAATTTAAATGACTAACATAAGTTGTCATATACATCTATATGTAATTGAAAAGAAAACAAAAAGTAAATTTACAAAACATGTTTGACAACTGACAAATATATTACAAAGTAGATTAATGTTTTAGTAATAAATATATTATTTTAGTAAATTTTAGCAAGCAAATTAGTAATAATTACAAAACATGTAAATTAATAGTTCAAAATTTATTTTAAAAAATAACATTCACTTAAACACAACTTAGAAAGACATCTTTCTTTAAAAAAACTTATTATGTAAACTTTTAATCACATTGTTGCTATGAAACTAAATTAAAGAAATCTACAAAACTATTTAAACCAAAGTTTCATTTTTCAAAAATTAATCAGAGATCATATGTATTATGTTATTTATTAGATCATGAAAGATGAGACCAAAACACACATGTATTATGCAGTTGAAAATTATTAGCTCAAAAATGTAGATCCAAAATTAATTTTTTTCTTACAAAGAACACATTTAACAAATTATAGTTTAATTCATAATTCCATATTTAAAGTCATATTTATTTTTTTTTTTTTGAGTGGGGTTAAGGGTCTTGCTCCAGGGTATTTCACATATATGACAATGGAATGGTCACTTCACACTGTACCTTGATTAAATATAGCCCTAAATGACGTCTTACCTTCCCCATTTTCTTGTGGCCATTGTATATGTCAGGTATCAGAAAATTTAGGGCATCCCGTTATAACGTTGATACCTGACATATACAATGGCCACAAGAAAATGGGGAAGGTAAGACGTCGTTTAGGGCTAGATTAAATACAGGGGAAAACCGGAAGCAAAACCTTGTAAAAACCTCCCCACCATCACACGAGCCATAGACTCAATCCTTTACTTGAGGTCGATACATAAAGGAAACGTGAACCCATAAACAGTATATTAAAGTAGGATCAGTAGGCCAACATGCTAACCACTGATCTACACCAGCAGGTCCAAAGTCATTGTAATTTATGCCAATAAAAAATATGTTCAAAATATATGTTAAAAAAAAATATTTTTTTGTTGTGTGCTTTGTGATACAGCGGTTATACAGTGTAAATAATCCTCCACTTCATTTCTTTTTTTTAAGTAAATTTTCAACCTTATGGGTCAAATCCCCAAAACACATTTATTTGCATAAAACAGTGTTGTAAAAGAAACAGTATACATTCACATTTAATTAGGTTTATAAATTTATAAAATGGATAAAACCCTAAATAGCTAATAGGATGTGTTACATACATGTCAGCAGAGAGGGTAGGAGAGTTTCATCAGAAGATAACTTCAGGGCAGGTCGAGGGAGTGCCCCAGGGCGACTATAGCCTTAAGTCAATCAAGGTAAGTTCAAGACATGCATACAATGGGATTGATTGATTAGTGTTTTACACTGTGCTAAAAGGTATTTCACTTATATGAATGCGGTGTATTCCAACCATAATTGACACTAGCACAACCAAGATTTGAAGCATTTCATTATTGTTGGAAAGTTAATTTTCCTCCTATGCTAAGTAAAGACAGCATTGCTACTCTTCAAACAAACTGCCCTTAGCCAGAGGGCACATACAATGGGAATATATGTAATATAAATAATGAACTCTTAGTAAAGGACATTTTATAAAAACAGATGTCTTGTCTAACAAATATTATAAATGACAAAATACATGTAATTTAGTAAATACACAAAGCAAATCACACCGTCAGTTTACAAGAAAAACATGATTAGACATTAAAACTTTAAATTATCTTTATATAAAACTTATAATTTAAAATTTAAAGAAGTCTGTATTATCAAAGCACAACAATTTTGTTCAGAGGGCAACAGGGCAAAGGATGCTCCCACCTACCACCCACCCCTTAGTTCAGAGAGAACGGAGGTAGGGGAAGCTCCAAACAACCACCCACCCCTTAGTTCAGAATCTTTGGAATGTTAATTTCTTTTACACTACATCTTAAAAAACGAGTGGACGAAGAGATCTGGCCAGCTTACTCTGTCTTTTGGAAATTATTTCAGAATATTGAAGTCTTTTGTACGCTGTGGAATACTCAGATGTTTTTATCATGTTTCTAGTATGTTCAGGTGTTTAAAATATGTGCTTGTCATTGAATTATCAATTGATGGCTTAAAGATACTCATTTCATTAACTTGGCCATTTTGTACCATTACAAGTAACAGCAGCATAATGTGGAATGTTAGAGTTACCCTGTATAGAAAAATTTATATTCCCTCACAGCTAACAGCAAGACACACAATCCTAAGCTTAATGGATAGCTGCTTGTGGGGCTTTGCGATATATAAGTGTTTTCGATCCCACGTTCCTGGTATAATGATGGGGTCGCGCCATGTTTTGTCTGTTTATTTGTTTGATTAGGGTTTAAGGTCTTACTCAATGGTATTTGGTAAATTCAGTAGGAAACCATGTAAATACCACCCCCGTGATTGCCCGAGCCACATTGTGTGACTCACTCATATGCCTGGTCGACAGACAGACTCGAACCAGTTAGCAGTACATCTAAGTAGGATTAGTCGGCTGACACACTAACCGCTAAACCAAGTTTTGGAAAGGAATGCTAAGAGCTGACAAGACATTGGTGGTGCAATGTAGACATAAGTCAAATACTGACAGGTGAGGAATGTAAATACCTGGAAAGGATACTAGCAAAGAAATACTGAAAGTTGAGAAATACAATTTCGTTGACAAGAATGACTGAAGACCTTTATAATAATTTATCTTCTCTGACCTAAGGAGCAACAAAGAGTGGTTTTGTTGTCGTGGTGTCTAGCACTGTACATCTACAAACCAGGACGGAGTTACAGCAAGCCTTCTCAAGGTGACCTTAGTTTTCCCCTTAGGCTTCC
>JAQQZZ010079124.1:0-19737 GCA_030265115.1 Mopalia vespertina
ATGGTTCCTGGGAGACAGATTAAACATTTTTCAGTTAGTAAACATCAGGACTTCTCAGAAAACATAAATTTGTTTCAAAGGAGCCATTTCTTAGTCCTTAAAATAGCTTTTGATGTGGCCATGTTGTGGACGAATTTGGAGGTGATTTAGGGTAGAAGATTAATGTTTAAATGCAATTGGATGTGAAGTTATACTTTTTATATGCCAATCTTTAGTACTTGTGCGAAATATCAGCTAATCCTCATATCAACTTATCTTCATTACTTAGAAAGAAAAAAGGTACTTAGTTTTCAACTTGTATTTAATTTATACTGTGCCAATTAGAATGAATTGTGTGGGCCACTGTTCTTGAAGGTTCAAGCTTAATTTGAATACTTAATATGGATGAATAAATGTCATGTTCTAGTTAACATGAAGGTGATCAATAGAGAATGATTTGGTGATTCAATCAGTGTCCATCTACTCAAGGAATTCATGAGTAAAGTGGGGAGGAAACACTCATAGTTAAGTCTTTGGAGAAATGCCAAATGGACAGGAAGAAATCTCCCCTCAAAAGGAAATGGAGATGAAGTTACGGCAAATAAGGGTTTAATAAATGGACAAAGGGTCTCCGTTGGTCAAGCTGGTCAAAAGTGCCACAGATTACATTAGCATATTATAGATGTCTGAGAGGAGACTGTGTCAATGTCAATGTTGACAGACCTTTACCGTTACCGGTCAAAAACATGACCCTGCAACCTTTATTGGAGACCAGTGGAGGTAAATGTGGGGGATCCTCGGAGCAAACTGATCAATATGCATGGGGGCAGTTGTGGGCACCGTGTCTGAGCCAAGTACCCAGTAAGCAAACAAGTTTCCGTCGCAGTCACAACCGATATCCCATTGAACCAAATCACACAGTCTTAACCATTGCAGGTTCAAAGAGCACTAGATCTAAATGAAACGGATTTCTGAAATATTCAACGCGGTAAACCCTTCCAGTTTTACTAGTGTCCGTGACAGCAGATAGCATCACTTTCTTGGTCACAGGGTAAGCGACAGTCAACATCCTCTTGGAGTTGGTTGAACAGGAAATTAAAAACAGAGCCTTGCCAAAATCTCAAACACGACTTAAAACATTATCTGCCGCTTCAACCTACTTCACACTCAAATGTTTACTTTCTTACTTCAATTCAATAAGATTCTCATCAGATCTTTGACAAATCCGTGAACACAGCTGGTAAAACCTCTTTAATTCCAATAGAATTTCTTCCCAAACGGTCCATCAAGAAAAAGCTAAGCATGGTTGGTCAGTACTTCAATTCAAGAAAAATAGACATGGAATGGTTGGATGCCTTTCTACCTCTTTTTATAAATCAATCAACTTTAAAGAAGATGTCAAAATTCTTAGTGTTTGTTTCATTTAGGTTTTACGATGTACTTCAGGTTATTTCAATCATAAGTGTAGTAACTGGTAAGTGACAAAACCACTTAACTACCAGGATCTAAATGTTGACTGAACAACTTCATCATGCTCATCTAAAGGTAAAATAATATATTAAGCCATCCACATTTAAAGAAAAAAAAAGGAAAGCGCCTTCCTGCCAAAATCATCAAAGATCAAATAAACCACTCTAAACCCCATTTATCTAGAAAATGCAAGAAAAACCCTTTAAAGACTGCAAATTTTAACTTTGAAGAAACCATTTTTTACTTCTGTTTAAAAATAAAAAATTCCACTTCACTGACCATATCTTAAACATGAACAAATCAGATCTAAAGGTTCAAGAAACCACTGTAGTACCTAGATATATATCAATAATTAGCCCCTTCTTTACCCAGATCTAAATGCAAGAGAAATCAATTCAGAACCCAGATATAATTGTTAGTTTATTTGATTGGGGTTTAACGTCATAACCAAGGGTATTTCACTTATATAATGCCGATTATCCATTTCACACAGTTCCTTGCTTAAAAACGGTGGGAAAACCAAGAGGAAACACCGCAAAAACCACCCCAACGATTGCCAGAACAACCATTTAGTTTCGGCCGCTGGAAACCCAGATATAAAGCCAGAAGAAAGTACTGTGTGACCTAGATCTAAAGGTAGACGAAACCATTAGCAACAACATCTAAAGGGGGTAAAAACTATTTCTTAACCCAGATCTTAAGATCAAAGAAACCATTTTGCTACTACATGTAAGTCTAAATATGCAAGAAATCATTTGGCTACCGCGATGAAACAATAGGAGAAACCATCTTGCTGCCAGGATATAGAAGCAGAAGATATCAATTGCTGTCGGGGTTCTTATCATTTTGGGGGATATACAAAGGCGATTAAATATAATAAATTTTATAAGTTAACACAAATAGACCAGAAAGAGACCTAGCATAGGTGAACAGATGCCTCAAATCCTGACAGTAACCTATCTTACAGGTTGATTTCAGGTTTATGTTTTGTTTTATTGGTGTTTTACAGTCATACTTAAGATTATTTCACTTATATGAAGGCCTGAAAGCCCAACAGATGAGGACATTTTCCCTCAAAATCACTGGCAACATATAATGACAAGACAGGGCGATCACAAGACAGGGCGATCACAAGACAGGGCGATCACAAGACAGGGCGATCACAAGACAGGGCGATCACAAGAGAGGGCGATCACAAGACAGGGCGATCACAAGACACAAAGCAAAGATAAACAGATCAGCTGTGAGTTACCCATCAACGCCACTCACAAAAAACAGTTGTAAGACAGGACAACCACAAGACACAAAGCAAAGACAAACAGATCAGCTGTGAGTTACCCATCAACGCCACTCACAAAAAACAGTTGTAAGACAGGACAACCACAAGATGCAGCTACAGATCAGCTTCTTGTTGCTCCTTAGCTTTGAAAGCACTAGGGTGAAAGGAAGCTTCCTCTCCAACTGTCTACTTGACCAAAGAAATTGTTTTGACAGTCAGAAGTAAGTAAACTGGCATTTTAGTCTCATTCCTTTCTACTTGACTTCAGAGTACCTCGTACAAACTCTGTCGCTACGTTTTAAATACACATTTTTCAGAGCCGTATTTTGTGTTGCTATTGTGTTGCTATTGTGTGCAGATGTAGGACTGGAATAGGTTTTTGTCATCTTTTAAAATTTTTCATTGATGATAGAACTAGAAAGAACATAGGAGGCACCAGAAAGTGGACTGAATCAGAGAAATATCGTTAAAAAAATATTGTTAAGTCTGTAAAAAAAAAAATAAAGACTATGAGTATAAAACCCATGATCTAATCTATGAGAACACAGTGCTTAAACAAAATATGGCATCAGTCAGAGCTAAATCATGAAACAACAATTGTATAAAAACATGAGTTGAAAATTAAGTCTCACAAAAAACCTCATCCAACAGCGTAATTGGTAATTGGCAATCATCCACTTAACATAATAGTCTTCACAAAGTAAAAAAATCAAGGTTTACAAAACAATACATTTTAAATAAAACTCATGAGTCATCATCCTGAATAACATTTTTGTACGAAGGGCTGGTTTTTTTTTTGTTTAAACTTGAGATATTGACAGCAATAAACAAACTTTGACTATTAGAGAGGAAATATTTGACTCCAAGAACCAGCCAGCACATTCTGTTTGTATGTTTGTTTGGTGTTTTAGACCACGGTTAAGGTAATTTCCATCAAATGTTGGCCTTCCCAAACAAGTCAACTGGTAAAAGTTTAATTTGTTGGTTAGCAAACAACAAGGACAGCAGACAGCAAACACATTCACAGTTCACGTAAAAGTTTGCCGGTCTGGATGTCACAACAAAACACATGTCAATCAGGCAAACGTTTCAGGCAACTGAAATTTAGCACCAATCACCTACATGTTATTCTTGAAGTCACTGGTCTTCATTTTATTAGGGTTTCACTCCCCATTTATTTTAATTTTAATGATATTCAGACGTAAAGGAAAACAATTTAGACATAACAGGCAACAAACGAGAAGCACAAGACATAGAGCAACAAGTTTGTTGGTTAGATTAGGATTTAGGCTGTACTTCGGGTTATTTCACTCACATGATGGCTATCAGCCCAATGGGTGAAGGAAATCACCCTTGACACCACTGGCAACAGAGAAAGACATGGCGGGACAAATACAGGACAATCACAGGATGCAATACAGAAACATCACAACAGATCGGCTTCCAGCTCCCCTTGAACTCAGATAGCACCAGGGCAACAGGAAGCTCCCCCCAACCACCAACTGGAGCAATAGGAGACAGTGTGCAAATTTACACTCCAAGAGCACAGCCTGGGGGTCAGAAATCTCCCTACAACCACTCACTGCATGTAAACAATAAAAAATCTTTGATTTAATTGATTGATTAATATATCGAATGGGATAGTATGATGTCGTGCCAGCCCAATTGTTGAAATGAACCATCCTCACCGTCACTGCAACAATGACAAGATAATCACAAGACGTAATACAAGGACATCACAAACAGATTGATTTCTCGCTGCCCGATAGATCTAACAGCACCAGCGTGGCAGGTAGCTCCCTACAGCCTCTCACCTTTAAAAACTCAAAACTAAATCTTTGCCAAATCAACAAAAGGATTACTATCACAAGTTTAAAATCCATAAAACGATTCAGTCATATTTAACCAAATATTTGAGAAAAAAAAAACCAAAACAAAAGTGCAAAAAAGTATTTTTTAACTCTGGAATTCCTCTTACTCAAGTTTCATTCTTTTAATTTACAAAACTACTGCATGTCATTTATGGCTGTTTAAAGCACTTAATCATTTTTTTTTTAAATTTCTGAATGACATGAATGCTGATAGGAGTAATAAAATCCCCAGAATGAACAACAAAAAAATGTGCATTTGCATAACAGTAAAAAGCTGTTGGCTTCATGTAATAATTTACAATACTTGCATGTGAAAGAGGGGGGAAAAAAATGGCTCACAGCTAATGAAGTCAGTCAAAACATCACTCTCAGGTGAGATCTATGAATGAACAAGTATTTGTCCTCCCAAAAGAGTTGAAAAATAAAAGACTAACAGTTTGAGTACGAACAAAAAAAAGGAAATTTGTCTTAGAACTCTGTCCATGAATTACTGCCTGCATCGCAGCACACAGGCTACTTGTTATTAGACAGTTAACTAAGAGGCAATAACCGATGGAGAAAGAAAATGTAAGCAAAGGGAGACAACTACATCTTTCTGAGCCAAACCAGTGCCTAATTCAGTTATTAGTCACCTACTGTGCAACTGTATGAGACTATAGGTTAACCCATCGTCTGTCTGGTTGTTTGTCTGTCCAACATTTCATCAGACAGTAACATTATCAGTTTTCCTCAGCGGAAAGCCTTGGTTTGTTTTGATTTGATTTGATCATAGCTTTATTATAACATGTTACAGATTAAGTTTGAGTTTTGCAGTTTTGTTAATTTTTTGTACAGCTATAGCCATTTTGAAAAATACATACTAGTATATCACTTTTCCATATGTACTGGAACGGAATAAGGGATTCACTACTGTGATGTGTTATAATGGTAACATCCTATAAATATCAAGAGATGATGGAGGGGTGGAGGAGACGACACACTAGGTCCCTGATTCAAGCTCAACAAAATGTTTTTTTCTTTGCAATATAGACGAAGATGAATAATTTTAATATAAAATGTATGTATAAAATCTGACAAGAAATTCCACAATTCAGTTCTTTGTTTGATAGGGGTTTAACGCCTATCAAACCCCTATCTTTACATTAAGCATTTTCATGTATTAATTTAAAATAGGACATCCATTGTAATTGTCAGACATTTGAACTTATGGCTATTCTGCACTTCACCAGAGGACAACAACTTCATTGATAAAATCTGATTGATTACAATCACATTGCCAAAAAATATCAATCTAAAACTGTTGTACTGTTAAATTTTAATGTAAGTGTGATGTGATCAAATTTAACAGTGAACCATGATATTGACTAAAACTGAATTGCTCAATATAATAGTCAATTGATTGACACTGGTGAAATGGTTGCAGAATCAAATGAAAAGAGTTGTTATACTGGCTGTAATTGGAAAATGTTTTACCCTCATTTTTTTTTCTGCTCCTGTTTGTACAGTATTCATTGGAACTGTTGGTCATAGAGGGATAAGTTAGAACCAATCTCCTTGAGATTTGTCACTTATGTACTGTATGAAAAACATCCTGGCTTTACACTGCAGATTTTAAGCTAATATTAGGATAATGTTTCAGCAATCAATGAGTTATATCTCCTTTAGGTGTGCGGGCAACAGCTGGCGTGGCAAGAACGGACAATCTAATCGAGAAGTTTGTAGAGGCCAAAGGAACACGAACTGTCCGTCAATACAACAAGCTGTCATGTGAAAATAATGTGGTAATATTAGTGAGAATTTATGCGGGAGGCCGAAGTGCTTAAGATTCTGTACAAGCTCTTGGCCTGTCAGAGATCCCTTCAGATCTATAGAGAACAAACACACAGTCAACCAGTACCAACTCATCAAGGGCCTACCAATGTCGCTTCTGACTTAAACAAGTCATTGCCTTCTGAAAAGTCCCAGTATATTACCCTTTCTATGCCAAATGGCATACAGCCTCACACAGAAAGGAAATGGTGTCTAGTGGACTTGTAATAAAATTGACAAAAAGTGCTTAAATCGTCTCTGGATAGAGCGGAAGTGTGGTATTCTAGATTACCATTTTTGCCTGGTGCCATCGACTTGGGAGAAAATGAAGCTATTTAAGTGTGAGCTGTACGATATACGAACACTTGAAATCTAACTCTAAAGCCCTGATCAAAACTATTGATTTTCAATGACAAATACCGTTTTTTGGGGTGTGAACAGAGAGGGCCTGTAAAAAAAGGCCAACAGTATGAAGACTGGAGACTCCAGCAGTGAACACAAACTGCTAATTGAATTCCTGTAACACACACTCTTACAGAGTTTGACGGGCTCAAGTTTTCAGGCTTGTCTTACACTTGTTGTCCTGTGACGACAAATACAATTATAGCCTTGAAGAAGATGAGAGGTTGGGTATTTTTTATTTCCGAAGACATAACTGCCCATTTCACTATTGAATATCTCAGGCGGCCGATGTGTTATGCTTTAGAATGGACCAAACAGAAAACTGAAAATCAAGGAAATCCATCACCAAATTCTATTTGTAACAAATCTATCACGGGAGCAGTTGTTTGAACTGGCCAACTTTCATCACAATACAAATGTGGAGTGATAAGATTAAATTACAGATAAATTCAATATAAGGGAAAGGCCTTACATTTCTTCATAATACCCTACTTATAGGTTGTCTGCTGGGTCTTAATGTGTCAGACGAAATGATCATTTAATTAAGCCATGTAGATTTAATTTCATCAATCGATGTCATCCATTAATAGAAATGTGGGGAGGCTCAGAAACAGAACTGCTGTCCAACATGCCAACAACAATACAGTCTTACCAATAGAAAAAAATACAGTAACCCAAAGATTATTTGATGTAGCAGGGACTAATACTTTTTGGTATTAGATTTCAAAACAGTCATGACAAAAACATTGCCTGTCTCATATTAAAATCTCAACTGGAAGAATGCACTAGAAAATATTCCAATATAAAGGGCAATGGATCTTTCATAAATGTTTGTTTTTCCAAAATCTTTGTTTGTCTATTTGATTATTTGATACATAGGACATTTCTCACCAGTTTGGTGAAGAAACCACCCTCGACATCACTTGCTGTAAAAAAAAATATAAAAAACCAAGACAAGATCATTACATAAAACACAACAACCAAAGTTGGTAACTAACTAGCTCAATAGTTTGACAAGAGTTACTCATCATAGTGAATAAATACTGTTTAAAAATCATTTTTCCTACTTTAAATTTAGTTTTTGGTTTGACTTTTCTTTTTAATTTTTTATATGTTAAGACTAACTCTTATAGATCCAAACATATTAATTTGAATAATCTACAAGTGATTATGATTTAAATTTTGATCAAAACTGATATCATAACATGAAATAACAGTTGTAATAGGCACAGTACACAGTGAGTGGAGTACTCCAATTGCTCCAGCCCATACAGAAAACTGATACATGTACAGATACCCTAAATCACCTAAAAATTCGTCCATAAAATTGCTACTTTGGAAGCTATTTTAAAGGCTTGGAAATTGTGTCTGAAAGTCAGACGATTGATTTCCCAGTTAGAAAGCATCAAGATTTCTTCGAAAACATAAAATTTGTCTGTTTACATGCTGTTATATTGTCACAATGAGCAAAAATGTAAGCATTGTTCATAAACGAAATTTTAGGTGATTAATTTTACAGAAACTGTTATGCCAAAATAACACTTTCTTTTCAAGGATTGTTTTACTAACTTTTGTTTTTATTGTTTCAGTTATACAGTACAAAAGAAGAGAAGAAATATCACAGAAAGTTAGCATACCTTAAGCTTTATTACTGATGAAGTTGTGAAATGAACACCGTTTTGTAAACACCGATTGTTTTCTATCAACAAAACTTCTCAAAACCACCTACTTAAACCATAAACTATCTTGCAGACTTGGTTTTTCCATTTGTTCTTTGTATAAATTTTTGTAAATACTATATATATATATATACTGTATATACAACTGTCACACACAATAATAAATTATATATACATGTAACTTATGTTCAACCTTTTTTAAATGTGGCTTCATGACAGCATCCCCAAATGTCTTGATCAAGAGGCTACAGTGTTCATGATCATTTGGAAAGGGATCGCCGCCAAAAATCTGTGTGTAGCAGATGGATAGGAGGGAGCTTACTGTTGCTCTGGTGCTCTTCGAGCTAAGGGGCAACATGAAGCCAGTCTGTTTGTGATGTCTTTGTATTCGTAATGTTATTGTTTGTTTGGGGTTTAACATCGTACTCAAGGGTATTTCACTTATATGACAACGTGCCAGCCCAATGGGTGACAATAACCACCCTTGACACCATTGGCAACAAAGACAACATGGGACAAATACAGGATGCAATACAGACACTACAAACAGATCAGCTTCCTGTTCTCCTTTAGCTCCCTCGAACCACCTGCCATAATGTTATTGTCCTATATTTGTTCAGGTCTTGTCTTTGATGCCAGTGGTGTCGAGGTGGTTTCCTTCACCAACTGGGCTGGCACCTCATCTGAGTGAAATGACCTAAAGTAGGGTGTTAAAGCCCAATCAAACAAACTAACTGACTATGTGTGTAGGTGCATTATGCTTTATCACTTACATTTTGACTAGCTCCTGCATGATGATTGGCTGTCGGTGTGTTTAGAAATGCACATTGCTTTCATCCCACCTGATGTCATAGCACCTTTACCAACATTGTAGACTTAGTGACATGGATGTATGTGTATAGTCAGAGGCTCCATTATGGCACAAGAAGACACTGGTGCAATAAATGGAGACACTGGATTTTCCCATAACCAGAAGTGTTATGTCACAAAGTCTGCAATGTGGGTCAAGCTGCTATGTCACTAACTCTGTAGGCCAAAACGAGAAACCTGTTAGGATGGAAAAATGTTGCTCTTCGCAACACCTTGTAGGCAATTAGTAGGGGGTGGCAATCACAGCTCCAATGGTCTTGGTCCATAGGCCACTTTCACAAAATGTCATTCAGCCAAAAAATATCTTATGATAAAATTTCGACAAGTTAAACCATAGGCATAAAAATATCGTAGGATATTTTATATGACATTTTGTAAAAGTGGCTACAGGTTGCCACCAAGGGCCTGGAAGCTCTGAGAATGAGGAAGCCTGTAGCGGCCATTTTGGCAATGGTATTTCAGGAGTCATTTTGATTGATTGGTTAAGATCGAAATTAATTCATACAGTAAAAAAGAAATGTAGACAAAGAACCACAGGACTAACACCAGCATTTTGGAGTCTAAGAACAATTGAGGCCAAGGCATGCCTCCAAGATCACTGGAGACTCATTCTGAGCAATTATGGGTGAATGAATTCAATCGCCATCGCCAAATACTACTTTCATTTCATGTTTAACTAAGCCTACAATGTCAAGGCCACAGAGGTTAACTAAAAAAAAAAGCTTTAATGGACCTTGTTCAGCTGTTCATTTTTTTCTTCATTGAAAGATTTTAAAATAATTTGGCACAAGTATTCACCATGACCAGACAGTGTCCCAGAGACCAACTAGTCACAACATTGTATTGTACCATCTTGTAACTGCTTGTTGCCAGTCCTAAGGAGGTAGTTATCATTTACATATTGGGCTCAGACAATTTTATATCAGTGGTTTAACCATCGATACGAAATAAACCCCCACAGGCCTGTTCCTTCTGCAACCGCTCCAAAGTTTAAATCTTCAAATGTACATGCCCAGGCTAGTACATGTACATTGCCGAATTGACATTCAAGCTCACATTAAACTAGAACAATGGTCCGCCATCTTTTCAAATATACTTTTAGAAGATAGAGTGAATTCTACCAGAGTTGTCATTCGTCATGTCAAAATTTATCAATCGTGTAAGCAAATGAATTGGATTGAGAATCAATGTTACTCAAATGTTAGAATTTTAACTTCTAAGAGGTTGCGGCGTTGGCTTAGTGGTAGCATGTGCACTTACTAATCCTACTTTGATTTACCGTTCACAGGATCAACTCCGCCTGTTGACCCTCAGGTTTATGAGGGAGTCACACTATGTGGCTCCGGCAATCGTGGGTGGTTTTTACCAGGTTTCCTCTCTGTTTTCCACCGTAATAAGGCAAGGAGCAGTGTGAAGTGGACAATCCATCGTCCTATATGTGAAATACCCTTGAGTATGACGTTAAACACCAATCAAACAAACAAACAGATAAGAGGTTGCACAAGGGACTCCCGTATAGATTTACATATGGTATAGGAAAGGTGTCTAGTTTTTTTTTATTCGTTTTTTGCACTTTGGGTGAGATTGTAATAATTGTAAGGTAGGACCTAAATGTGTTAGCATGTAGGTCTTATTTATAAGGCTACCCTAATACCTAATGTGAATACGTATCTTATACATGTATAGACTTGTATTATACAGTCAATAGAGATACGACATCCAGCCGTACGAAACCTTTAGAAATAAGGCCTGATTCTGAATAAAAAATAATATTGAATCTGCATGCAAATGAATACCTCACTAAAACACATTCTGTCCTGTTTGTTCAACACTCACCGAGGGACAGATCACAACTGGTTTATCCGTTTTAATTAATCGACTTTGAAAATTAAGTATTCTAATGGACGAAATCCAGACTTATTTTGCTATCCCCTATTTTAAGAGTAATATCCGCAATGTTGTGAGATTGTGTGTGTTTGATCACTCATGACTGAACTTACATGAACTACAGCTAAGGGGTAGACACACTAGGTGAATATTGAATAATTCTAATCCCCTGGAAAAGACCCACTGTTTAAGAGTGGGTTTTGGTTTGTTTTTTAATACTTTTTAATACATAGTACTATGTTATTAAAATAGTAACCTCAGATTAAGAAACTAATTAAAATTGAGCCAGTAATTAAAATAATACAAACCGGAATAGACATGCTGTGCAGGTGACCCACAACATCTCGTATGTTATTGCAATGTTAAATGTATAAATATCTCATTTCTAACATGAAATATGAATTGTTTTATTGCTAAAGAAATTCCGTTTCACCATTCCCCAAGAGATTTTGTTTTTCGTAGCCAGTGGCTGGTAAAAACATCAGAAACAAAGAGTTGCCAATAAATGCATCATTTGACAGGTTAAAGAACTTGAGAGTGTGCGAAACACATTTTGTGTCATCAGATTTTGAAAGGGACCTTCAGCCCAAATCGACCGGTTAAAAGCTAAAAATAAATTTAACAAGAGTTTTAGTAAACCCAACATACACACTCATGAGGGTGCTCGTAGGATATCCATGGTAACCTAAGACATTTCAAACAATGTCAAGCAACATGCCATGTTCTAAGGGTGAAGGCACAATTACAACCAATGGTGAATGTCAACCAAATTCATAAAGATAGGCCTTATAGTTTTTGAGTTCTACTGTGGAAACAAAATTCACTAAGTTCAGCTTAGTATGCATAAAAATAAGAATTTATTATAGCAAAAGGCACAACTACAATCGATTGGGAATGTGTGTCTACCAAGTTTCACAAACAGCTGGATGGACAGACGGACAGATTTTTAAAATGATGATTCCGTAATAGCAAAAGGCACAACTACAGTTAATGGTTAATATGTCTATCAAGTTTCATAAGTCCAACTTTGTATCCATAGAAACAAGAATCAAAAAAATGGCGAATCCACCATAGCAAAAGGCACAACTACAATCCACGGTGAAAGTGTGTACCAAGTTTCACAAACATAGGCCTTATAGTTCTCAAAATCTGCTCTGCAAACGGATTCGAGTCAACCGCTTGACAGACAGACAGATGTTTAAAATGATGAATCCGTAATAGCAAAAGGCACATGTACAGTTAATGGATAATATGCCTACCAAGTTTCCAACCATTCAGCTGGTCAGACAGACAGATTTTTAAAATGGTGAATCCATAATAGCAAAAGGCACAGCTACAGTTAATGGTTAATATGCGTACCAAGTTTCATAAAGATAGACCTTATAGTTTTCAAGTTCTGCTCTGGAAACAAAATTTACTTCTGTCCAACTTTGTATCAATAGAAATGAGAACAATTAAAAAATGGCAAATCCGCCATAGCAAAAGGCACAACTACAATCGATGGTGAATGTGTAACCATGATATGATAGTCATGGTACAGCTGTTTACTACCACTGGATTCTATTCAACTGACTCAGTCATGATACAGCTGTTTACCACCACTGGATTCTATTCAACTGTCTCAGTCATGATACAGCTGTTTACCCCCCACTGGATTGTATTCAACTGTCTCAGTCATGATACAGCTGTTTACCACCACTGGATTGTATTCAACTGACTCAGTCATGCTACAGCTGTTTACCACCACTGGATTCTATTCAACTGACTCAGTCATGCTACAGCTGTTTACCACCACTGGATTCTATTCAACTGACTCAGTCATGATACAGCTGTTTACCACCACTGGATTCTATTCAACTGACTCAGTCATGATACAGCTGTTTACCAACAGACAATTCAATTGTAACTTGAGAAATCATTTGGTTATGCATTAAATATAAGTTGTCATGTTTATAGAAAAATAAAGAAAAAAAACTCACTAAGATTTAAATGGTTGTTACTTCCAGTGAATGTCCATGCAACAAACTTTTATAGTTTGTCAGTTGGTACAAATTTCAGCATGTGATTTTTATTAGAGATAATGCACTAAATTTGTTAAAATACATAGGGAAAATTGAGTCACTAAATTAAAATTATGGTACACTATTGAATTTTTTAAGAAAACCTTGTCAAGAGTAAGTTTGTGTGATTCAAATTTTGTACAATTCAAATTTTTAATCAACATCTGACACTAACTTCATTTTTCAATCACAAATTTAATCACTAAAATAGTAGGTGTATTTGTTGAAGATCAAAAACAGTTTTGTCCAGAAAATTGAACCAAATTCATTCAGAGAAATCTGTGAAGACTATATCAGCAGTTAATGGGTTTTTAAGATTAGGTTTTCTATGCTGAAAACGGGCACCAATTCGATTAAGTAAAAATGCATACACAACGTATACACTAATAAAACACTGCACAGCAAAGAGTTCCTTCAGGTCTCAACTGCAATTAAACTTATCTGGAGTCTCCATCACTACTCTCTGAACTATCCCCACTAGTACTACTGCTGCTGCTTGAGATCGGCCGTCTGTACCGTGTGACCTGAGAACCAGAGGGAAGCTTGGGAAATAAACCACCCCGACCATAACTGATTTCTCTCTTTGGAGATCCTAGGAAAACTCTGGGTCTATGGCCCTCAGATTTGGCAGAGTTTAAATTCATTGAATGATAATGTCTCTTTGGAGCAGAGTTACTGTCCGTTGTACAAGCCCCTGGCACTGGTTTGTCTCTTCCTTTGTGCAAAACACCAGGCGAATGAACATTATGTAAAACAGAAGAGTTATCTCCCATTTTGCTCCATGCCTGCAACAGGATGAAAATGCAATCGTACAAAAATCAATAAAACTAGAGAATCAAAACCTCAAAATAAAAGCTACACATGAGAAGATATTGTTTGGCTGCCACTTTCAGACTTAAATATGGGAGAAGCATGGCTGGTGGCGTCCAGTTTCACCATCAAGAAGGGTAAAACGTGAACATTTCTATTCATGAATGGACCAACCTTGTAATGTTTATTCTTAAGCTTTTGTCACATCTCTCAAAACATATATTAAATATAGAATAAACTACATAGCAAGCAAAAAAAAGTTCCCAATTCATAACGTTCACAGTCATCTTTAGAAGATGACCATAAGTCTCAAGTTAATCAGCAAAGAGAATTAAAAGTAGACATTATACCTCTTTATGACCTTCTGAATTTTTTATTAACTCTTCCATTTTATCCTCCCAGCCTAAGCTTTTCACAAACAAACGCACACTGTTGCTAAGGTCGCCTGAAAGAAACAATCGCATATTTATGATTTTTTTTTATCAAACCTTAAAAGATAAAGACTTATGTTACTCATGTCATCGGGGAGTCACTTTGGTTATTCTCATAGGTACATATAACTTTACTTTGTCACATGTTCTATATCTATTTCAAAAAGTTATCAGACTGTTGATTAAAATAAACTGATGAATAATCTCATTTTCTAAATAACTCCAAGAGACAAGTTTCTAAATAGAACACTGCCTGGAGTTATAATGGGTAACCTACAGACTGTGTTATCTGTGATTTTAACACACACAATTCATTGTTGTTATGGGTAACCTACAGACTGTGTTATCTGTGATTTTAACACACACAATTCATTGTTGTAATGGGTAACCTACAGACTGTGTTATCTGTGATTTTAACACACACAATTCATTGTTGTAGTGGGTAACCTACAGACTGTGTAATCTGTGATTTTAACACATGTAATTCATTGTTGCAAACAACATTGCTGACCTTTCAATACCACACAAATATGGAAAGTTATGTGTTACCAAAATGCAAAGGCTAGTTAAATTGCCAGAAATTATTTAAAGGGTATACCTGTCATTACATTTACCTGCAATCACATGATCATGTGCTCGTTTTCTTCCTCTGAATGGACCCACTGCTTCCATGTTAAAAAGTATTCTGGGGACATTAAACCTGGTCACATCAACAATACCCGCAAATGGTTGCACCTGTTGTACAATTCACAAAAATATCATCTCACTTACAATCTACAATAGTGCATCGGGTTGTCTTGAAACACTATGCCATATAGCAGTGTGCTCTTTTGGCATAGAGAGGTTATACAGCTAAGTGGACTATTCCTCAAATAATCTGAGCTGAGTCATAAAAAATACTGGCTGTATGAACCAGTCAAATTAGCCAGGTTTAAGCTTAACCAACCCTAAGAGCAGCTTCATATCTTCAAGTCTTGATTTTTATTCAATATACTTAATTGAATCAGGACCTCCAGTTAGCCAAATGAAAATCGTTCATGGCTTAAAACTATCTTGTGTACAGCAAAGAGTTCCAAAGTCTTTGGTGCCCATGTTACTATTACTATTGTAACATTTGTAGCTACATGTACAGATTAATTTGGGGTTAAAATTGTGGTTTACCGCCAGTGAAAATCTTTAATTGTTGGGCAATATCAGGAATAACTAGCCAACCTTTGCTTTCACATGTTTCTTTACATATATTTGTTCCGTTTGATCAATTTTCACACTTCTGTATCTTGAACTATTTCAGATTTGTTTGTTTGATAGGGGTTTAACGTCGTACTCAAGGGTATTTCACTTATATAATAACGGATTGTCCACTTCACTCTGCTCCAAGCTTAATTACTATGGAAAACCGAGAGGAAACCTCATAAAAACCACCCCTGCGATTACCGGAGCCACTTCGTGTGACTAATCATATACCTGATGGTTGACAGAAGGGCTTGATTCCGTGAACCTCATCAGGTGTTAAAATAACACATACCTCTAAAGATGTTCCCATGACAATGACCAAATCAGCCAGTAACATATCCTTTAAATAGAGGTAAAATCTGCGAGGCAAATCTTCTCCAAAAAACACAATGTCTGGTTTAACAACTCCCTGTCAACAGGATTGAACAACATAAAATTATCCAGTGTAATATTTGTTCCAATCTGTAAATTCAGATCATCTCTATAGTTACATTCCTGGAATAACATAATGTGCAGTGACAGATTTTCAATTCAACTACACATAAAAATATAATAAATTTGACTGCGTACCAGTTCAATGGACACGAACAACCACACTAGACATCACTGGTAACAAACAAAGACAAGACTGAACAATAACCTGATACCAGGTGTTGCCTCTCAGCACCTGGGCTTGAAGAATGTCTATATAGTTCAGATTAGTTGGTGAGATTGTACAGGATTCTATAAAGGGTCATGCTAGAGTTAAACTTGCATCTGTCGACACATGAAAACACTGGAATTTTATCTCCTCCAACACATTTCTTTGGTCCCATTTTCATTCCATTATGAATAAATGTACTCAAATGTGGGAACATCAGAACTTGTCTAATCTGGGTTGCAACTGGCTTTTTTGACCCCACTGCTACATGAGCTAAGCTTATCAAACATCTGTTATCTGACAGAGAGAGATTGTCAGATTATAGTTGTGGCAGGCCAATGAGGGTCACACTGCCCAAGCTCTGCCAGCATACATCTGACATGTGATCGGCTCAGCAAGCCAGCTTCTACAATGAATTATATTCATTTGTATGCACTAAAAGCGCTCACCTACAGTTTTTAAGCAATTTGTCTTCTGACTCAAGGGTTTTCTTACCATTGCTACTGTTAACACAACTCACTGAGGAGATCATTGACCAATGTACTTACGAACCGAAAGTGACCAATCAGAATGTGGGAAAGCTGTTTCCCACACGAGGAGATATAAAACAAATATCTCCTAATTATATTAAACTGAAATTTACTCATTTATGGGATAAATGTATATGGAGACACAAGTTTGAAACGATGGAGGCAAAAATTTTCCTTAAAATAAAAATACAAATATATCTACAAATATGTTAGTGTACCCACCGGGCATACTTTCCTCTTGCACTTTGGTATGCTGTCATTGAAGATTGCAGACTGAAAGTAAATGTTCAAACAAGACAATTTCAAACAGGTACAATAGCACATCATGGTGTCACACAGGCTAACACTAGTAGGCCTGTGCTGTAATCTTTTCTGGCAGAACCTTAAACACAGTCCTGAACATATTTACATTTTTCGTCTGTTTCCAGAAAACTGGTGAGCGTGACAGTTGTCAATACACATGCATGTGCATTACTATGGTGATAGATAGCTTATGAAAGTCTCGCTCCTTCACGATTTTTTTGGTTGTTTTAAAGGTCCGTTTAAACATATTAATATCTGACATATATGTTATGTGAATATATAAGAACGAGCAATAACTTCTTCTCTATTCATATTCAATGTCAGTTTAATAGGCGGAAAAACAAGTATAACTTAATCCATTCAAGCCCCCAATGACTTAGTCAAAAATAAACCCAAAATATTAAAATACCTGTATACTATATGCTTGATTTTGCAGTTTTTTCAGTCTAAAAAAATAATCGAAATATTAATTTATCTGAATTGTGAATGACACTTGACAAGCATTAACATCTCTTTGACAGATTTTCATGGTTGAAAACATTTGATTAAAACCGGAAGCGGGCCTCCATGCCTTACGTACAGCCCGCTTGGTCATAAACCTACTACCATTTTGAATGTCTAAATGTAGTGATATCCGCCAAAACGGCGTAAATTGTGCGGTCGTAGCAAGACAAATTACAGCTGTATAAATACACCGGGACTATGTTTTGATGTCATTCAGCTGTACATCAATCCAATCCCCCTTTTAAAGATACCAGTCACCCAAATCAAACAAACAAACAAATTATAAAGATACTAACAAATTTAATCATTTTTAAATGAATAAAATTGTTTAATTTTATGTTGACCTACATAACCAATTTTCAAATTTTTATGCACCTTTGGCTTATAGTAAAGGGAGGGCACCATCGTCATTTCCTGGTAAGACAGTATGGTGCCGGTTTATCCCAAAGTTCCCAGTCTGCGTTAAAAAGCTAGATGGCACTTGATGGTTACAAAATGCCGATTCTTATGTCTGAACATCCCTCGGATATTTCCGTACCGTAAAGAATCTTTGATGCAGTGTGGTTCATTTCACGGGAGGTAACTCGAATGGATTTAATTTCATCATATAACTGAGTTATCCACGTGTTACATTCGACCCTTAACCTTAGAAGAGAGCGGACGCATATCTTTACAGCTTACAGTCGTATTACGTATTTATTGCACATATTCTTTTCTCTGTATTTACTACTTCATTGATCTGTCTTATATATTTTGAATAAATGAAGAGAGAAAAATTGGCTTGCCTCCACCGGGATCTATAATAGTTGTAAATACGCATTGTTGTATAGGTTTTTATTGTTTTTGTTTGTTTTTGTTTTTGTTTTTTTTTGTTTTTTGTGGTCCTGTATATATACGCTTTGTTTTGTTCTCATATCCTATCTCTGCTGTCCTAATACTTTGTACCTGTATATATTGTATAGCCTTGGCTAACTCTATAGTAAACTTCTATTGCGTAGTGTTAGGCGCATTTGTCACTCAGCACTACTAACAAAGGGCTCCTTTTGTCGGTAGCTCCCCTGAGTCGCCCCAAGGGGTTTAGTTGTTAGAGTAACTATTTATCTTTCTAGCTTGTGTGTGTTTGTCGTCTTAGCACTAATATTATACATAGAGTAGGGTGTAAATACTATACAGTGGATGACCCGTCATGCCTGGCGGTTCATCAATATGGGTTACCGGCTCGTCGGGCTCAGAGGAGTCCGACATGGAGGAGTCGGTATCCAGTGGCGGATACAGGATTTTGTAACATGCGGGGCTCGACTATCACAGGTCAATAGGCGAGGGTCCAAGGGCCGCGTAGGCCCCGGAAGCTCCGAGAATGAGGAAGCCCGTAGAAGCAATCTCAGCTAATTTTGACAATGAAATCTAAGTTGTCGTTTTGATTGATCGTCTATGATAGATGTTAATTGGTGCAGTTTTAAATGAGTCAAAATCTAACACAAGTATTTTGTAGTTTAATAGTCTTAGTATCACACCAGCGACTCTGATGAAAAGGGATGTGCAAGAGTTCTACATTAGTACGGCATAATGTGCTAACAGAATTATAATTTTATATTGGTGCAATTTTGGAGGTTTTAAAATTTTTCAAAACCATCTATTGAAGAGAGCATTGGTACTGACTCTCAGACAAAACAGGGCAGTACTGACGTAAATTTTGGCAAAACTGTGAAAAAATATATTTATCTATAAAAACTGTAAAGTCTAAAAGCTAAACAATAAATATTTTGGTGTAAGGCTTAAAAATTTCAAATATCAAAAGCTAGCAAACGGGCGAGATCCAGGGGCCGTCTAGGCCCCGGAAGCTCTGAGAAGGTGGAAGCCCGTAGAAGCAGTCTCAGCTAATTTTGGCAATTAAATTTATTCTGTCGTTTTGATTGATCGACTATGATCGATGTTAACTGGTGCAGTTTTAATAGAGCCAAAGTCTAACACAAGTATTTT
>JAQQZZ010079135.1:0-20263 GCA_030265115.1 Mopalia vespertina
CCGCATGGAATATTAAAATCAAGTTTGAATAGAATCCACCAGGTGACAGGATCTTTAGACGAATACACCAAACGAAATCGTACGCTACACCTTGATATGTGGTATATCTTTACTAGGTTTTATTAAATGGAACACTCATACTAACAGATTGATTTGAATTCCATAAGCAGTTTAAAAATTTAATGTCTGGAACCAAAAAGTTGACAAGAGATTTCAAGTTAACAAACAGAAACCAAATTAGACTTTGCCACCAGGGGGCACAACCTGTAGGTCAACATACATGTACACCAAAAGAAATCCCAAGCTACGTTTTGTCACATGGAACTCTCCTACTAAGTTTGATTTGAATTCCACAAGTTTTTAAGTTAACATACAGAAAGCCAATTTAGACTTTGCCACCAGGTGGGACCACCTGTAGGCTGACATACGTGAAAACTAATCCCAAGTGATGTATTGTCACATGGAACAATCGTACAAAGTTTGATTTGAATTCCACAAGATTTGTTTTTTTGATTGGAGTTTAACATCGTACTCAAGGGTATTTCACTTATATGGCGACAGATTGTCCACTTCACACTGTTCATCGCTTTACTACGGTGGAAAACAGAGAGGCAACCTCGTAAAAAACACCTCTGTGCTTGCCGGAGCCACATTGTGTGACTCTTACACCTGATGGTCAATAGACAGACTTGATTCTGTGAAAGGTACATCAAAGTAGGATTAGTTAGCGCACTCACTTAGCCACGGCTACAGGCTGGAATACCACACGATGCTTTCAAGTTAACAAACCAAATTGAAACTTTGCCACCTGTAGGTCGACATATCCAAGCCCCATTGAACAAAAGTTTTCAATTTAAATGTACGGAAAACAAAAAAGTTGACAGACAGACGGATGGAAAACCCCATACCATAATATGTCCCGTAAAATGACTGGCGTCTAAAAAGGAGAAAGTCTGGTCTAATGCATTTTGACCTTGCCTTGCCAACATGGGGAATCTCCCTGAGCTCTATATTATGTAATATTTTGCTGTTGATTCCATGGTCCATACATGTAATTGGAACGTCAGAATAATGGCGACCTTGATTACTAATCAGATAAAATTTTTTTTTTTTCCAGTTAGTACAAATTAACTACCAGAAGAGCAGATTGTGCCACCTGTAGCAAAAGTCTTGCCTCGTGGAAGGATCTTACCAAGTTTCGTAGAATCATACTAACCGACAACCCCATGATACCATAACTCATCACATCAAATACATTTTCATGGGAGGAAAACTAGAACAATATGTAACAAACATATGGCGCTGGAGACGGCTTCATACCAGTCTTCTTATTTAAAAACTTTGTGAAATTTATCATGCTGGGTTAGGATTCAGGGGAATTCAGCATCAATTCTTCCGCTACATACAAATCAATGTTTTTCAATAATTAAAATAAAAGGAAATTCACTAGAGGCATTTCTAGAAAAAAAATATTTGCCACAGCTCTAGGAAAATTGGGGCTATGGTATCAGGTGATCTAATTAAAATCAGATTCATATTCTTTGTCCTACACTAGATTTTGTCAACAAAGCAAGAGAGAAAACAGCAGAAGACATTTTTATGTGGAAGAAATATGACATATATTGGCATATTATACAAAATAAAACTACCAAGCAAAGTACATACATGTATAGTAGATTGTACAAGTAAATCCTTTAGAGCTCACACTGGCATAAAAGGTACAGCAGACAAATTTGTATATACACACACACATAATACAGGCAGACTAATATGACAACAACAAAACAGTCATTAACTTTATTTAAACAAACAAAATAAACGTCATTTTCAAAAACAGAAATTCTAATTTTACACCACATTTTGAATGATAACATTCTGAATATAATGAACAAATAAACATGATCTCTTGTTATACAAATTTACAAAACAAAGAAGCCATGAATCATAAATATACAACAATTCCAACCGTTTCTGTAACCCTTTGTAGTTCATATTGTAAAACAAATCATGTCTTCTATTGGCTTCATAGTGGAATTTTGTAGAGCAAAAGAACAGAAAAGTTTGGGTCTGATGTATGTGAAAACAAAAGGCCCCTAAACAAACTCTAGAATCTGCATGGACATCAATGACTTTTTGTTGTTTAGTGTTAAACTGAACAGATAGTGTATGTGTACAAGATTTCTAAATACATTACCAGATCTGCAGATATCAATATGCTTGTCAGAAACCATGACCATTCTCCGGTAGTAATGAGCTCTTTTAAAAAAGTTCTGGTCTCTGTGCCTTACAATATACTTGTATATTAAAATCATCTTAAAGATACACAAAAATAGAATACAAGATTACAATTTAACTTTTACATTATATAATAGTCAAGGACGCAATCGGCAAGAGTTGAAATCACAGATTGCATGTTCTTGGACATAATACGGTTTCAAAAAAATATGTCATTAGTCAAGCGAACAGTATTTGGTAGAAAAAGGACTATCAACATCTTGGATGTTCAGGTTTCATTGTCAATCGAACTTTCTGTTAGCACAAAATCAATTTTTATCACATAAGAAGCACAACCATATACCCTCAAACACAATTCTCAATTTTTAAAACTTGTTTATGGTTACTACTTTAAAACGGTATTGATTGATTAAAACAGAATAGCGGAACTGCAAACGATACAGATCAATAAATCACAATATCTTACAATTACACTCAACACACTTTGGGAAACATGTATTACAAGAACGTTCTATGAACATGGCATACAGGTATTGGGATATCATTTAAGCAAATATTAACAGCACTTTATAGAAGGTTGAGAAACAACATTGATTGTAACATGTACAATGACTAGATAAATGCCAAATGATACAGACAGTATATATTTCAGTACTGAAAACGAATACAGTTTTCAAACTTTCAACAAGCAAAATAAATTTACTCCTTTTTGCCTTTTCTGGAAACTACCCTAAAGATAATAACCATATAGATAGATAAACCAGTAAAAGTGTGAAAGAAAATACAAACAATCACAGTTTAGAAAAAGTTGAGACGAATCTCCCTGTAATGTACTTACCAAAACTCTGACTAAACTTTCTAGCATAGAGGATTATACAAAGGGGTCTGTGTGGCTAATGTAACAAAGGGATGCTAATTTAGAGCTCTGGTGTCACCAAGGTAACGGTAGGACACAATGGTAAACGAAATACCACCATGGTAACTCGATGCCATCTTTGCATGCTATCACAGATCGTTGAGATAGATTATGCAGGGACTTCAAAGACAGCAGAACGTGTACATACTGTGTGTATATGTATAATGTGGGAAAATAAAGAAAATTAGAAATTACTGATATCACATCATTCTAAAGAGCATAGAGTAAAATAACATTCATCAACTCAAATTTCGAGGACAATGGAAAACAATAAGAAAAGTGGAAATACATTCAGTTTTACCCTTTTAGCAACACTACACAATTTAATTGATATAACAATAACGCAATACAGGATGGATGTGTCTGGAAAAAACAAAGGGAAAAATAACAGAAATTTGTATACTGAAACAGAATACAGGTTAGACTTGATTTTCTTGACTTTTATTGCATGTTGATAATATGTGTCAGAGATTACATAAACTCACAAAGTGATGGATGAGCCAGACTATCAGTTGCATTCATATTTAACAGGTGTTTTATGATCATTGTGTAAAACAGGAGATAAATTTAGAAAAGTGGTCATTATACAGGACACTTATATATGAAATGATTGTAAAGGATTGTTGGGATGCAAATATTGACTGAAGTCTACAGGTAATCACTGTCTTACCAGGGTTTCAATTCATTTTTGATAACCAGAATAAATAGAAATTGCAAGAAACTGTTTATTTTCACACCAGTAAAGTTTTGCAAGATTATTTCCTTGGCAAGTATCATGTTATTATCGGGGAGAGGGGATTTAGCTCATGGTACATTGGAAAGACTTATTTATCATATTCAGACCCAGTTTGTAGATCACAAGGTAGAATGTCTTTGCTCTGACCAATGAATGCAACGGTTCGAAAATTATACAACCAAACTTTATATTTTTCTTGGACAAGTTTTGGAAGAAACGTTAATTTTAAGAAATCACATGACTCGGGAAGAATAATTTCGAGCAAATATTGTCTAATATTCTACTATGTGTTATTGCTCATTTAAACTCTACCTTACTAAAATGTGTTACACATTGTACTGTGTAGTTTATATTATATGTCATATTGTCAAAATGCATAACAAATGTTAGAGTATTATTTGGAAAAGCTGTTCAAATAAAATGGGATGACGACCTATTTCAAATCTAACCTTATTCTGTACAGATTAAATATTGTTAAATAACAATAAACTTTAGTCTATTTACATCTCATGATTGGTAAAAATAGCCATAGGCCAATTCTTACCGTCTAATGTAACAATAGTTTTACTCTTATAGGATAGTGTTAAACTAATACAATTTGGAGTTATAAAACGACAACAAACCTCAGAGCTACAGGATAGCGGATTGTGGACTCCCTGAAAACAGAACCACATAAGGTATAATACTAAAACAAGAGCAATCAGCACTGAAAGTTTAATATGTGTAGTTCTCTTTAAATAAAATTGTGTTTTCTTAACAGTTTTGTCATTCACACAACTGCCAGCTTTGTAGTCTGAATTTCTCAAATACAGTGCAATGACAATGATTATTCAAATATGTGTCTGAAATCTAGTGCAACTCAATAAGCTTGTTAATGTGATGACAAGAAAGAGAAATATTGAAATCTATTACATGTCTGAACAAAGAAATATATTTTCTTTGAATTGATAAATATCGGAACTTCCTAAACAAGTTATGTCATGATTTCCAATGTGCTTGAATGACTATGTCAAACTTACTTTCAATGTCAAAGTACACTGTCATTTGCCATTAGAAACATTTAACATTCATTTGAATTTATATTAGATTTTAATTTTTGAAAGAAAAAGAGTAAATCCATTAAACATTGTTTAGTAAAATTATTTTCTATGATAAATGCGATAAGGATGGGAATATATGACTCTACAGAAGCTGTGTGCTGCGAGCATGCTACATGTATTCATTGTAAGTACTAAATCTTCCCAGCACCAAGAAAAGATAGCAAAAATGTCATGCTACGAATTGCTTCTAAACTCCAGAATGATTTATCAAAGGTCAAGATTTAGGGGAGGAAACCCCCCCATTAGTGTATCGCATTTAAGTATTTGCTCAGGCTGTGACTTGTCCTTAGAGTACTGAATAAAGGTACCACTAATTGAGCCGGAATCATGTTTCACACTAGATGTCTAGTGACTGCTCGAAGTCGCTCATTCATCTTTCGAAACTGCAATGGAATAAAAACATGTCTCCTTGACTTAGCATAGTCATATATGTAAGGTATGATCAATAAACCAAACGTCTGTACAACGCTGGACAGCAGGTTCTATACCTTACATGAAGTTGCTTGTGGCTTTATGCTAGATTTTCTTTTAAGTCATTCATAGAACTGATTGGTTGATTGATTGATCGATGTCTAACACAGTGTTCAAAGGTATCTCACTCATAGGACTTCATCACAGTTCGCAAATACAAAAGAATCTAACATCATTAGACAATGTGTTAAGACATACAAGTACATGCAGTAATTCCCATTTACATAAACCATCACCAAACAATTGTCAATATGACTGCTTCTGCTTCTGTGAAAGTTTAATATGTTAATATAGTTCTGTTATTATCACCTAAACATGCAATGACAATGCTAATGATATAATCATGCAATACAGCTATTAGCTACTCTGCTGACACGCACGACAGTGTTTTTTGCTAAACACTTGAGCGCAATTTACAGAAAGACATTAAACGCACAGCGGTCACTCGCAGGAAGCGCACTTAAATCTTTACAAGACTTAAAAATCAACCTGCATAATTTTATTTCTTTGTTTAATAAGAAACATAGCAAACCCATAAAATCATTCAACTATTAATTAGCCCATGTAAAAGCCTTCAGCCAGTGAAAAACATTGTTCCTTCATTTAAAATGAATCTGGTAGATTTAAAAAAAAAAACATGATACAAAGTGAACATTTTAGTGATCCTTAATAAATAGAAGCGTGTTGATGATGAATGAATCAAACCCTTCACATGATTTGTCTAGCAGATGGTTTCCCAGATCTGTGTATTCCAAAGTGATTGTTAATAAAAACGTGACCTGAAGATGCTACAAAGCGCTTACCAATCTTTACCACGGATGCAATTCTGCTTGGCATGCTAAAGTATTGTTTGGAGCAGCTTTGTGTTGATCTGAATAGTGCACTCCATGGTTTCTTGTTATGCATTATTGGTTTATTGTCCAAGCATATAGTCCTTCTAGACATTGAATGGCCATATAATTATCAAAATCACAGGGTTGCATTAAAAACTCGCCATTGGTACGTCTGTAGTAGAAACCGGCCATTTGCAGTGTCATTAAGTGTAGAAATAGGTTATTTGTAGGGTTGCAGTAGAAACAGACAATTTGTAGGGGTACTCCATGTAGAAACAGGCAATTTGCTGGGCTGCAGTTGAAACAGGCCATTCACTGGGCTATTTGTAGGGTTGCGGTAAAAAACAGTTCATTCACTTGGCTATTCATGTTGAAAGAGGCAACTTGCTGAGCTGAAGCAGAAATATTTGTGGAACCCCATCTTTCCATCTGATTAGTCAACACTGCAGAAGAGGGTCCATATCATTTTATCTCAGCCATTTCTGTTGCTGTGTTCTTTATCTTGTTTAGGTCAAAAGCAATATCTAATGTTAATGAGGCCTTGTGGTGGAAGCATCAACTCCCATCCGCTTTAACAACAGCTACTCTTGATACATTTAACTCATTGTGCATTCACCATTTCACTAGATGATCACCTTTTATTTTAACCTACTTTATCTCAGTACATCACAACAAATTTCAATATCATATCATTTTCCTAACAATACTATCAAAGTGACAGTCCCATTATGACAGTCCCTTCTATTTAGTGATATCAACAAGTTCTTGTGCATAACACTTTTATCACCAGTCAGTGAAAAATGTATGAGCAGGTGCCCCTCTTTCTCCCAAATCATTCCTAAAGTACAAAACAACTGTGAGAACATGATAACCCCTCTCCAGCCTGTGTATTACAATGAATTTCATTTCGTCTATTCATCAGAAATTTGTGTGCCACCTGCTCATTATTTGCTGAATTAACGGACTTGAGTGATATTTGTCATTATGCTCAGACTCTCTTTGGATTAACCCTTTAATAGAATAATTACATTAATAATTACACTGATCTTTTCAGATTGTAATGTTAATTCAGGCACTACATGTGGATTTTATAATACTCTGAGATAAAAATAATAATACGAACAATAATATAGAAGATTACCAAGATATAAGTTGAATTTTGAAGTTAATATTTGCTTATAAAATATTTTTCAACAAACTTCGATGAGATGAAATTGGATCGTCTCAATATTTTGAATTTTTTTTGCACTTATTCTCATGAGAAAGATATATTACTGACTTGATGTACATCAATAACAGTCAAAATAGTTTTAACTTGTACATGTATGTAAGTCTACTTTCTTTTAACTTTACATTCCAAATCTATAATACATGCACCAGATAAAAACAAAAAAAAATAAAAAAACATGTTCAAATATTTGCCGGGAAGGTGTGTTATTTTGAAGAATAAACAAAAATCTATACGAGATAGAAAAAAACATGATATAATTTTCATCTCTTTTATATAAAATTAGACAGCTTGCAAATCAAAAAGATATAGGTATGAGATTGTTAGCAATAATATTGTATAAATATTAAAATACATTATACTTTATGCAGATTATCTTCAATATCTTGCAACATATCAATTTGTGCAAATGTGTTAGTCGAAAGGTTCGTGAACAAAATGTAGAATAATAAATGAAGTGCAATTCTAAGTTTTTTTGGTGCTTCATATTAATGCCTTGAGCAATGTTACTTCTCTTCTATGATTTCAAGTCACATTCTATTTATTTCCAGTACACATGCCCAAAAAAAGAAAAAGAAAAATGCATAACGTTCTCATAAATCCAAACATTCTTCTGTCATATACAAACACTGAAATCAAATCACATTACATTTTGAAGACTAAGTTTTTAGTCCTACATCAGGATGTACGGAAAAGTGAAATTCTATTATTGTAACAGGGAACATCCACATCATGCCAATTCACAGAGCAAGAATAAACATAAACACATTAAAATTTGGACTGGATCAACATGCAAGTGAAAAAGGTTTGAATTTTGAATGACTTGTTTGAAAAATTCATCACAAGAACCTCTCTTTGTAACAGGTCTCTGTGTTTGATATAGAAGTATCACTGAGTGTTCGAAACTCATTTTGAAGTTTCAATGAAGCTTTATATAGAATAAAAAGTTAAGTAAATTTTTCCCAAAACTTGATGCATGTAGTACAGAATAATTCCTTCCTAACTGTAAAATTTTTTTTGAAAAAAATCACCAACATATGCAAAACGAATGTCTAATTTTTAGTTTAAAATAAGTTTCAAATTGTTCTTTCTATGAAAGCTCAACAAAAAACAGGTGCTACAGTACTAGTAGAGGAATATGCTGGCATAATCTGAAGCAGGCAATGGCCCTATTTATATAAACAGACAATGGTGATCAGAAACGGCGAAAAATAAACTAAAGTACAAAATCTTTCACAGTACAATCCATGTACAAGGAAAGAAAAGTGTAACTTACGATGTGACATCAATGAGAAGGGACTGTAAAAAACATACAAGCATACCAACTGATTTCTCGGCACATTAAAAAACAGTAAAGCTTCACAAACTGTATGCCATAAGACCTGTATTTTGTTTCTTAATGTCAAATTAAGTTAAAATATAGATGGACATATATTTTTTACAGCAATGTTTTGTCACAGGTGTAAATTCACACAGTTATAAATCCTCCCAAACTGGATATAATGTAAGATTAAATATTACAGTATGTTAATACCATGCTATAAGACTTGAAACGTAGGTTAAAATATTAACTTTGAAAATTCCACCAAAATTTTTAAGCAGATGGACAGATACTTTTACAACTTTAAAAATATGTAAATAAATACAAGACTAGTTAGATTTTTCTCTTCCAAGCTTTAGTACAAATCTAAAACTACGCAGTGTACGTATATCACATGGACTTTGCTAAAATATTTAACAATACTATTTAAAGATTTAATATAATGGATGGACTGGGATATTTTTCTCACAACTCTGGTATTAATGATAAAACATGTGATGATTAATACTACTAAGTTCCAACATGGCTTGCTTACTACTTTATTATGCCATAGTGTATATAACTTCAGCTGTTTGGGTTCAAACATATACAGTTAAATAGTATAGTTATTATTCTAGGTTTAGTAAGACTGCACAACTATAACTACTATAATCTTCTTCACACACTTACTGGAGAACTGTAAAATAACCAGTTGATAAATTTTTTTTATAAATCTTTAAATTCAATCAACTGTTTTTTGTTTGTTTGTTTTTAAGTAAAAAAAAATTCTTAGATTTTTTTCTAACCATGGTAATTTTTTGTTGTTGATTGGCATATTAGAAGTAATAATAATTTAACAAATACAAATCAAAAATAAATATTGAAATATAAACAAAAAAGCAAAAAATAAAATAATAATAACCAAACAAAGAATAATTCCTAGCATTAACAAGATAGAAAGAATGAATATTGAACTTCAAAATATATACAAGCACAATAATGAAGTTATTTTACAAAATTTACAACATACATTTACTATTTGTTCATAATGTTACTAAGTTTTACAGCTCAAATATATTTGATTTGATCCTTTATACTTCGTACATATTGCGAAGAAATTTACGTAGAGCTAAAATAAAACCTATGAAAATGACATGACGACAACTGCCTGATCTATAACTTGCCTAAAGGGCTAGTTTATACCTGCTGGTTGAACAAACAGCCAGGACTTCAAAACTTGTATTGAACAGGCAAATTTATTTCAAGCAATGTTATCAGTCATACCTGGGATTACAATATACAGGGATATGTAACAGCAAGCGTTAACCTTGAATGCCGATGAAATCACGAACTCTCTCACGGAGCGCGGGAACTGGTGAGATGCTATACCAGTTTGCAAACGAAGAAGACAATGATTTCACTCTTTAATATTTCTATTTTACGGCTGCTTTCAGAAATAAAAAGACTTAAGTACATATAAACGACTATCTTTAATTCCGTAGAAAGTGTTATTATAACTCAGAGAAAGTTCATTTGGGTAAAAAAACAAACTAATGTTGGACTAGAAAAACCTTGTATTCACGGATAAAAAAATGGAGGCCGATTGAAGGAAGAGAAAGCGATCGAGACTCTTTTGGTGTCTCAAACTGCTAAGGCAGTTTTTCATTCACCCCCTTGTCAACCATGTAAATCCGTCAAAGATATGTTAATGCTCATCAAGTTTAGTTGATAATTCAGATAAATTAATATTTCGAATACTTTTTTAGACCGCAAAAATCAAGCAAATAGTATATTTGAATATTTTTGGTTTATCTTTGGCCAAGTCATTGGGGGTGTGAATGGATTCAATTATTGTTTTTCCGCCTAACTGACTTTGAATATAACTAGAGGAGAAGTTAAAGCTCGTTCTTATATATTCACATTCCGTATATGTCAAATATTTATGTTTTGGGGGGCCTTAACAACAACCCCAAAAATCGTGAAGGAGGGCGACTCTCATGAGCTATCTATCACCATAGCAATGCACATGCGCATTGACAACCGTTAAGCTCACCAGTGTTCCGGAATCTTTACAGAAACGGATGAATGAGAACAATACCGAATACCTGATTTTATGTGGATTAGGCCTGGATAAGGCCAAACAAATCATATCCCTGTATATTGTAATCCCAGGTCATACCATTTAGCTATAGACAGCACAAAGAAAGACTCCATGTAACTAAAAGCACTCATTGATTGCAACATTTATACCCTACATGTAAAAACCAATATATGCAAGGACTCAAGCGATCTTATCGAAGCTCACAATAATTTAATTCTTTTTGTTTCAATGTTTAAATGTTACAGCTCTGAATTCAGGTTTTATGTTTGAAAACAGTTATGGCATCACTGACAATTAAACCATGGTTTATGGAAGACACTTTTTCCGATAAAGCATTCTTAACTTTCTCATTGTTCTAGAATTTATGGGGCAGTTCTATCTTGAGCAAATACCATTCAGGTGATTTATATTTAACTCCACGTTTTTATTTCTTTTCCTTTTAAATATTTGAGCAGTTGATTAAGTTGGTAGTATTATGAAAGAAGGTAGGTCTCTAAATATATAATATATACAAGCTAGAGGTTGCTTGTTTTGCTAGGATTTATATGTATGGTCCTTACACTTAATATGCACCTTAAACAGGAAATAATCTTTCCATTATCATACAAAGCACAATATAGCAGCTATGGCCTTTAACAACAGATTTCTGACAGAAACTGTTCCCAGCCACAAACTTTTGTTACACCAGGCTTATGCATGTGTTATAATACTATAGGTGTAATTAAAAGTCAGCATTAGAGATTATCGACTAAAAGGCTATACAATGTAGACATGTATAAAAGTCCCAGTAAATAATGACCAAAGCTCGTCAAGTAAATATATAATTATTATACTCATATAATAAAGTATATTATAAAGCATATAACTAAGAGCTCTCAAGCATTGAAGAGTGATATTAAGACCAATGTTGTAATAACTAATCTAATAAACCTTTCTTTTCAAAACCTATATTATAGCTTACGTAAAAATTTTGACATGGGGAATGAATGATTATATACCCTTATTATGATACCATACAAGTTTTATCTAAAAATTTGAATAATAAATTTTTTGACATCTGTTTGGTGTATGTAATGAAATTCAGTAAATTTATACCTTAGCATGCATGGTAAATTTTAAAAATCATGTGGTTTTCCAAAAAATCTAATATAACTCAATATGGCATAGCATTACAGCAAACCATATTAATGTATATTTTGTTAACTTGCAGCCTCAGTCAGCTTTTTAGCCATTGTAAATAATCTTCACTAATGAAGTCAATAAATATATTCTATGTTTACATATGTACAAATTTCGCAAAGCTATAGATGCGTCTCTTCTGATAACCTATTTAAGGGGGGTGGTGGGGGAGGGGGCGTGGGCCTGGAAAGCCGCGCTGTACCGCTGCGAAAACTGTTAGAATTAGAAAGCTTATCCTGTGGCGCATGTGTTAGTATAGGACTGCCTTGAGTTTCACCGGCCTGACCTGGAGGTGAGTTATCCTCTGATGGGGGTCGTCCACTATTGGGCACTGCCCCGCTTGATAGAGATCTCTGGTGGCCCTGAACTACCATTAACTTCTCCTGTGAGGGTGCTTTAGGTCTCTCTGGTAGTGAGGGCTTATCAGGGTGCAGGTGTGGCCTATCAGGAGGTGGGCCCAGTGGGCGAGCTGGAGGAAGTGTCTTACTCTTTTCCTGTACATCATCGTCACCTGACAGACTTGTGTTACGAGGGAATGTATTTGCCTTCTCAGCAGCAGGTTGGACCAGAGGTCGATCTGGGGGAGGGCGGGGAGCTGGCTTCTTATTAGCTCTCCGTGGAGCTTTAGGGCTGCTACAGAAAAGAGGGAACAGACATAGATTAACCTTTTTTAAAACGGACTGTGAGGTATCATGTTTTCCTTTTTTGGAGTTTTACTCCATATTTAAAGTTAAATCACTAATATGACAGTGTGCCCCCTTAGAAGTGAAAGATGGTACCCAGCACATCATTGGCAACCATCAGCAGTTACATCTGGCACTGATCAAATTTGAAGACCAATAGATAATCTGTAAGACCAACTTTCCTCACAAAACTCTTACCTGTCCAATGATGGAGGTGGACCCATACCCAGATTGCTTATTGTCATGGGCGGAGTTGTGTTGCCACTGGTAGGTGGGGTTTGCGGGGCTGTGGTGGATGTATTTGATGTTTGTGTTATCAGTTGCTGTGACGATGTGACAAGTACGTTGACAGCAGGGGAAGGCGGTTTCTGAGGGTGATTGTTGACCACCTCATGCTCCGCCTTCGGAGAGTGACTTGTTGGGAAAGGAGACGTCATTGGTAACACACCTCCAAAATCTATATCTGTTGTCAAGAAATATAGACAAAAGACACACCTTATTATAACATTCCATACAACAATATGCAAGATATCATATACAATTAAGTTAAATTCAGACAGTTAGATTCTATTTGCTGTGAGTAAATGTGTCCCAATATTCTACAACCAATCTTGTCTGTTGCCAACATGTGACAAAAAAAAAAATCATGACAAATTACCAAAAGTGATATATACGATAAAAATGAAAGAAAACTATATAGTACTTTCCAAAAAAACCCCAAAAACAATAGTACCCTGTATGAAAACACCCATGCCATTTAAATCTTAAAACAGCTAAAAAAGACTACATTTATTGTCAGATGCATCCCATGCTTTCATATATTCATATATCGAGCACTAACTGATACGATCTTAAGGTTTCACTATCACATCTTGTTTATTCTCTTATATATTGAGGTTAAGATGGATATAGCTTACTTTAATCACAGGGCAATCACTATTCACACATTGTCAATCCTTCCTTTTATAAACATGTCTTCCAAAAAACACATGTTGAACAGGATTTTATAAAAAAAATTTGTTTGATTATACACGAAACAAGTGATTTTCAAGATTGTGTAAAAGACATCAATTATATTTTACTATAGTTGATGACTCAATACTAATAACTTATATATAGCTCAATGGAACAGATTTTATTTGATAGTTGATATAGATCAGCATAGATAATGGGGTAGGATACACTCATATAATATCACACTGATTGTTGCTAGATAAGCTAGATATGTAACGGTTTGATCTGTACAGGCTGTATCAAGAAAGCTATGCAGCATATTAAACTACTATGGCAGATCCAATATAATAAGCTAGAATAATGATATAGTTATAGATACTTCAATGAGAAATTGTTATGAGGAAACTACCATATATTTCTGAAAACCAATCACACTGGCACAGATATATTATTGATTAAATCCGATGAATCTTCTCATGTTATAGATAATATTTATGAGTACAGAGAAAATCCAATTCATTGTCCGTATTTCCAAATTCCATAATTTTTCCTAATGTGTTATTGCATGGTTAACAGGGTCTAAATCGGACTCATTTTGTTGTTGATGTTAGTCTCCAACAAACTTATCTGAATAAGTTATCTCTCAGTAGGTCACTTTTGTTCTGGAAGAGGGCACAGGGGTTTGTCTGATGAAGTGATCTGTATTAATTTCTTGTACACAACAGAAGGTCAGAGGAAGGCAGGTCAATATATTCAGATGTCTTCATACTTTGCTTCCGTTAAATTTACACAAAGTTTTTCTTAGCTAATAACTTTGGAGACTTCCAATAGTCACTAGTGTTAAACCAGCTTAACGTCTTGCTGTTCCCCTTGGGCTCAAAATGAACCAATTTTTTTTATCGCTTGGATTAAAAGTAAGGTATTCAAACTATATGTTGGTGAAAAAAATAATTCGAATTCTAGTTACAAAGAGTTAAATTGCAGCCTATAATTTTGTTTCCCCGAGATCAAATATTCAAGTCGCAAAACTATAATTGCCTATTTCTGACACTTCCCTTTTAAGCAGACTCTACATTTTCCAAGGCGTTTTTCTAGAAAACTATTCATGATAAAAACTTTACATTTGTACCATTGGAAAGAGCACAGTGCGATCTAGTAAACGGTGCCCCATTTTTTAAAAGGTCTTTTAACGTTTTCTGAAATTTGTATTTTATATTTTTATAAGACTCTCCAAGGTGGAATAGACAAAAAGATCCACTGCGATCGTTTTAATTAAAAGTTTTTAAAAAATGAGGCACAGTTTACTAGGTCAAGGACTATTCTACTCGGTCAACTAATTTATTGAGTCTTATTGCTATTGCACTTCGAGAAATAAACCATGAAAAATGCAGTCTATTTTTTTCTGTTGACATTTACTCGTTTTGCAATATTTTAAGAAATCATAATTGGATGTAATCCTGATTATTCAAGCTTTCCCAAAATATATACATATATATGGTACAGATTTATATTCTTCTGCAAAAAGAGACTAAATACAACGGGTGTTCTGAAAATCGACCAAGGGTTCCAGCAAGACCTCAAGGAAGACTTAAATGAATGGTAATGTAGAGGACTACTCATCGCTAAACGCAGATGAGAAATATTCATTAAATAATTCTGCATTCTAAAAATTATTATTAACAATTATGTTAATGTGGTACGTAAATTTGTCGATTTTGGACGTGATCTTGCAAACGGCCAGAATCTCGTCGAGTTATTTGATACAGCGGATTCTATATGTTGAACATAAAACTCGAACGATTTAAATTTTCATAATCATCCGGTTTCTTTACAGTTCTTAGGCGTTCCTTTTCTTAAGTACAGACTTCAAGTCGTTATCGTACAATTAGATTAGTCCGCCAAGGGTTGTAATGCAGAGTAGCTCGGAATAAAACTCTTGGCTAGCGAAGATGTCATGGGACGTGAACTGATTGTTTATTTTTATTTTAGACTTTTTCTGTCTATCTTAATACTTTAATAGTGATTTGCTTTGGTCACACAAAGTGTTTTAGTCGGACTAATGAGAGATATAAGTGCTTATATAACTACTGGGCCTATAACTTACATATTATTTTATACGACAATATTTCTCAATTGGCACTCAAAATCAAGTCGTTTATTGTAAAGAATTATGGTCTGCTAGCATAACGTATAAACCGCCACAGTAGAGTCTGTCTGTATATACATTATAGTCGGTATAAGGGAGAATCGAAGCGATGATTCTATAATGGACCCTTACAGAAATGCTTGTTAAATGTGTGAAACTTTTCTGGACCAGAAATGCTTTCAATGTTTTGACAAAATACGTTCAACACAATGGCATATAGGGCACGTCTCGACATCTCCACTCTACACTAAAGTTACTATAGGCAAATACACATGTATAAACTCTCATTGATAAGTTTCTAAGCAGAACCTACAGAGGTTTTAACAGAAGGTATGATAATAACGTATATGTTATATAGCGGATTATAATATCTACATACATGCATGTATGAACACCGTCATCTAGAAAGATAATGTAAGTAAAATACCATGGAGTTCGGCACAGGAAACAAATTGTCAACTGAAATAATAATTATATGAGAGAAATCTGTACGCCTGTATAATTTAACTTATAGATTTAGCATAATGCACTAATATTGTAATTCCTTTAGCAAAATACACATGTAGTGTAATTATTTTAGTATAACAGAGACGTAGTATAATACATTTAGTGAAATACACATGTAGTGTAATTATTTTAGTATAATAGAGACGTAGTATAATACATTTAGCAAAATACATATGTAGTGTAATTATTTTAGTATAATAGAGACGTAGTATAATACATTTAGTGAAATACATAAGTAGTGTAATTATTTTAGTATAATAGAGACGTAGTATAATGTAGTACACATGTAGTGTATTTTTTTTTTGTATAATACAAAAGTTGTGTTATTTGTTTAAGTTTAATACCCAAGCAGTGTCATTAATTTAGTGTTATACAAAAGTCATTTAAAACACACACGTGGGGCTCTCCTTCTTGCTTAATATGAAAGTAGTACAATTCCTTTAACATAATATAGAGGAAGTGTAATTTCTTTACCACAACATAGATGTAGTCTAATTCCTATAACATAACGCACAAATAGTGTAAATCTATTACTATAATACACTGTACTGTAATTCATTTAGTTTTACACACAATAAGTTTAATTTTTAACACATAAAATAACACTTTACTCTGTCATTGTCAGTTGTAATATCAACGGGTGTAACAGACATGAGAACGGTTTGTAAGACAGAAAATCATACTTTTGTCTCGTCGAAAATATTTCAAAGATTTTATGTAAAAATCCTTCAAAATACTGGTTGATTTATTCTGATGATGGAACTGGACTGTTGACGTTTTGGACCAGATGCGCTTATTATACTGCCCCCATTAGTGCAAGTAACACTTTAGGAAAGTTGCGATATTCAAACTAACGAGCGGATATACAAAGCATTATTCTGGCATGCTCCCATAATTTTAATGAATGATGTAAGGCGGAAGAAAATTAACTGCTTGGCACGAAAAGCTTTTAAAATCCGCTACAAACGGAGACAGGTGAAATTGTACATTCAACGTTATAGCCTTCATCAGTGTTCATAATATTTGATAATTAATGACCCGGTAATAAACTATGGAAGCGAAGACCGACATATTATTACAGCAGTTCGTTTAAAAGTATAGCTTGGTGCGCTAAGACGGGTCATGATTATCGATTATAAGTCCTAACACCATCACCGTAAGGCAGATTGGACAGGGTATAGCATAAACACCATGCTTATCCCTGTTTTGACAGTTATATTTATTAATGGTTACTTCACTTTCAAACATCTTGTGCAGTGCAATATGGGCAATTAATATGTCCGGCATTTTGAATGACAAGCAGCATATGGCGTAAGACCACAATTATGAACTTGCGTTTTGTCACCTTCGAATATAGTTCTTAATAAAAAATGGTGTGTTGTCTTGTTTTAGTTGTTCCGGTACTAGAAATTTGTTTTTGGTGGAGTATTTGGTATTGATGTGAAGTAATTGAGTGGAGCTTTCTGGTCAGTGTAATATTTTAGCCTAAATAGGTCACATTTGGTGTATTTATCACCATTTGATGGAGGGGTGATTCGGCTGTTGTTTACATTCTGAAGGTAGCTCGACACCCCCTATCATATTCCAGGGCTTCTAGCTCAACATTTCATCGGTCATGCTCTGTCAAAATTTTAACATGGAACTGCAAAAGGACCGATTAAGGTATGTGCCAGGGGTTTTCGCCCAACAAAGGTTTGGGAGGCAGCTGTGGAACCAAACGTTAACATTACGGCTTACGGCAAATTAATAGTGGTCTTGCGCCAGTTATATGCGATTAAGTAGCTCAATTTGATGTATGAAGAATGTCAACTGATGCGTTATTTGGCGGTGTGAAGTTCACTTAAGATGAACCATTTTAGCTTTTTTGGTCTGTATTTAAAATATTTTCCATATTTCTTGCGTTTGAACTCCAGAAAGGTTGAGTACGGTAACTGACGGAGGTTTTCGCCCAACGAAAGATTTATAGGAGAGAGAAACCTTACCAAACGTTACCTCATACAAATCCAAATGTTGTTGAGGCTAACATGCATGTTATTAGGTTATACTATGTATTTTTAGACCTACCGATCCACAGTCTGGTTTGTCCACTCTGCCCTCACAATTTCTTCTAAAAGGTTTAAGTTTTTCGACATAAAAGTCACTATTTAACGAACATACACTGCCCCCCCCTGTGAAATCAACAGCCAGGAGATGGAAACAACTGTCAGGAAGAAAGATCAACTCATCACAGATGACGTGGCAACATTCTGTTTACCATTTTATTCTCCCAACATTTGGCACAAAGATATTCTGAAAATAATGTATTATGTATAACTTCTTATTGATTTGAAAATAAATAACCTACTCATTTCAAAGGATTTTCAAGGAGACATTAATACATCTCGCAGGGGAAACATTAATCAATTATTAATTCCTTAAACCACGGTTCGTCCTTTTAAACCTGGCTGTGAAAGAGGAGGATTTAAGTAACATATACTTCAATGGCGGTAGCAATACTCCCCAGAGATCAAGGGTCGGACATTTATTTGTCTAGACGTCCTTGGTAGCCTAAAAGTACTATTTACTGCCTGTGAGCGTATCAGTACAGCCTGGATGGAAGTCTCCACCGCTCACATGTGAGGTAAAGCCATGTTTACGTTCAGAAAAATAAGTATTATCAAGTTGAAGAATTCTAAATTTACCGGTTACAAAATTTGACAAGTTTGACATGTTTATCCCGATGAGGCTGCTTGCAGATTTGCAAAAAATTAAATTACCATTTTGGAAAAAGGTGTTTGACGCTTACTATTTCAAACAAGAGTGTAAATGTGATGTTATTTTTGGGCGCCGATTAATAATTGGCTAATATCCGTACCTAAATTTGCTCACAACCACAAGAGCTCGCTGTCAAATTGACAGATGCTACCAAGGTATTTCCACTGTAAACAGTCGATTCTTGTGATTATTTTTCATCGTCAATAGGCAAATTAGAAAACTTTACCTAACTTCAAACTCAAATAGAAAAAGAAGCGACTGCAACAATGCTGTATTTACAAACTTCGTGTTTCAATTTGCAAAATACATTTTTTATATCATTTATGATATTCTATCAACCTTTTAAATTGTATTGATTATCCTTCCAGCTGAACAACTGAACAAATAAATAAACCATCCATTAATCACCTTGACATTTAAACGGGTGTTATAAATTTGTAACTACTGATTTTATTGAAGTGTTTTTATGGTTTGTGTAAATAGACACTGACAGCCACTGTAATGGTTTTATGGTTTCACCAATCAAAAAGACCGATTGGTGACGGAAATATGTGATCCATCAAAAAAGTACACAAATTGTTGTTGATTTAGACCTGTAATGTACCATACAATAACGAAAGTACACAAATTGATGTTAATTGAGACCTGTAATGTACCATACAATAACGAAAGTACACAAACTGTTGTTGATTTAGATCTGTAATGTACCATACAATAACGAAAGTACACAAATTGTTGTTAATTAAGACCTGTAATGTACCATACAATAACGAAAGTACACAAATTGTTGTTGATTTAGATCTGTAATGTTCCATACAATAACGAAAGTACACAAATTGTTGTTGATTGAGACCTGTAATGTACCATACAATAACGAAAGTACACAAATTGTTGTTGATTGAGACCTGTAATGTACCATACAATAACGAAAGTACACACATTGTTGTTGATTGAGACCTGTAATGTACCATACAATAACGAAAGTACACAAATTGTTGTTGATTGAGACCTGTAATGTACCATACAATAACGAAAGTACACACATTGTTGTTGATTGAGACCTGTAATGTACCATACAATAACGAAAGTACACAAATTGTTGTTGATTGAGACCTGTAAT
>JAQQZZ010079135.1:20363-37198 GCA_030265115.1 Mopalia vespertina
AGACCTGTAATGTACCATACAATAACGAAAGTACACACATTGTTGTTGATTGAGACCTGTAATGTACCATACAATAATGAATGTACACAAATTGTTGTTGATTGAGACCTGCATTATACCATACAATAATGAAACTACACAAATCGTTGTTGATTGAGATCTGTAATGTACCATACAATAATGAAAGTACACAAATTGTTGTTGATCGAGACCTGCATTATACCATACAATAATGAAAGTACACAAATCGTTGTTGATCGAGACCTGCATTATACCATACAATAATGAAAGTACACAAATCGTTGTAGATTGAGATCTGTAATGTACCATACAATAATGAAAGTACACAAATTGTTGTTGATTGAGATCTGTAATATACCATACAATAATGAAAGTACACAAATTGTTGTTGATTGAGACCTGTAATGTACCATACAATAACGAAAGCTGTGGAGCTATGTCATTTATTCAGTATCTCTTAAGTTGATATCCTTTTATTAATTCAGCATTGTATCATAACATATTCATATATTTTGCTTTGATTAAATTATGCAATTCTTAGATTTGGCTAACTTGCGACGTTCATAGGACTGGTATAACTAATCTTCTCTACCCGTTTAATTATTTTCTGTACAAACGTTGCTTTTATTAGGCATGCGACCAATTTCCTTGAGCAAGTTTGGAGAAAAAAAATGTTATTATTTCTATGCGATCATTTATCGTCTATTATTTCCATTGCAACAATTTCCCAACGGGATCAGATTTCTCTTCACTTAGATCAAATAAATACACAACCAATTTATCATCGCTTTTGACAGTTCGCTGCATGATGTTATCAAGGCGGTGTAAATCCAGTGCAGTTCTTTGCTTGAGATAATTGCAACTTTTTCTTATGATCAGCTGTTCGGATGAAAGCGCCGTGTTTCTGCTGCCTGCACCGTGCACAAATACATGTTGCAAAACGTTATGGTGTGCGTTTGAACTGTCCGAATAACTAAACACTGTCGATATCTTGGAAGTTGAGGGTTTTGTTTAGAGGAACGGCGCATAAACAAATCATGATCATCTAGCTAGATCATCTAGGTTCACACACAAAGTTCATAAACGTTTAAACGTTTAGTGCATCAGTACTGAGGAGCCATTACATTAAAAACTCAGAGATTTCTCAAGGAGATTTCATCCACCCTTAGTGTAGTTTGTTTACCAATCTACGATAGCTATTCCTATTCCCTCGCTGTTTTTGTTATCCTTAATCCATTCTCAAGAAGCAAGCACCGAAACGTTTCCAGTTGTTGAAAAAAAACAAAAATGTTCATAGAGCAAAGTTCGCTAATATTGAGCTTCTTCAATCAATAGGAATTTCGTCAATATTCTTCTATACTTGCTAAGCTTAACACTGCCGTAAGTACCACTTATACACGCTCAAACATTTATATGGACGAATCCAAGTGTTTAAGGAATGGACGGGCAGAGATCGTTTTGACACCCATGTAAATATTTCGCATATAGTATTATCGCTCTATGCTATTTCATACTTTTATTTATAACAAAAACCTTCCCTACACCGAGTTTGCGTCATAATAATGTCTCACGGTCAGGTTTGTCAAAGTGACCACAGCGGCCGGTTACTGGAAGCGCCATTACATTTTATCCGCTATTAGCTGACGTCGCATCATGTTGAATGTTTATCTCTAAGCCACCATTCGCGATTTAATCTGCTGTTAGCAACTAATAGACAATTGAGCAACTGGGCATTGGAGTGATCATGATCGATCTGTGTATATTCAATATGTGCGTATAATATATTTCTCTTTCATGCTACTGTGCTATCGATGTGCATCAATTTGGACGAATTGAATATGGCTTCCAGGTTTTTTTCTTCTTTTTCCCATTTTTTCACAGATTTAATCAATAAAGAAAATCACTTTTTTTTAATTTACAGCTTCCTTCCTTCCTTCCTTCCTTCCTTCCTTCCTTCCTTCCTTCCTTCATTCCTTCATTCCTTCCTTCCTTCCTTCCTTCCTTCCTTCCTTCCTAGACCCGAAGCAACAGTTTATTTCCCTACATTAACAAATTTAACATCGGCGTTTATTGGGACAACAAATGGGTCACCCTTAAACCTGTAACATTATCTTTAACGAGCAAGTCTCATGTTTCACTATAAACATTTCCAAAATTTTCTATGAACAAACACGGAAACACTTTTTATATGAAACCACAAATGAACTCCCTCGAGCACAAATATATCTCAGCCTGTGGAGAATATATGGACATTAGTGCTTCAACAAGAAACCTTAAAAAGTAAAAACAAAATAATTGGATATTGGAAGCTCTGATTCTATTCAAGAGACAAAGGCCTGTTTGCAGATTATTAATGGCACCATATCACTGTGACCTTCACTGAAATATCCGATCGAGATATTTGAAACGTATTTTCACTGTTGAAGCCATACACACCACAACTCTATTGCAAAATCATTTCAAGATTGTTAAAAATACCGTTTAAACAAAATGCAACAATACATCCCTTTTCACTAATATCGTGCTATTTAACAGGCTAGGGAAAAAGTTCACTTTAAATAAGTATTTGATGTAATAAAAGTTTCCAGGAAAAAAAACGTCAATAATTTATTTTCTGAAACCGGACAGTGTGTTCCGTCTTGGACTAATAGTTTTCACCCTGATGGGAATCCGTGAACAGTGCTCCTTCAAGAAACATTAGCAGGTAAGCCCGAATCAATTCTATTCATCAAGGGGAAGGTTTTCTTTGATACCTGTAGACCTGTTTGAACTATGCCATAGCCAGTTTTATGAACTAGAGAAGATTACAATGACCGTCAATGATTAACGTGACATCTACATTTATATACTAGCGTTCAGATAATCTCTTTTTCAAAATAACTGGTGAAAATACTACTCTTATTATTAACCATCTTCCTGACATAAGGGCTAATAGCTCCACAATCACACTCAGCTCCGCAGCATACCTTACCAACTTACTGCCCGTTGGCGATCAGAGATCAAAGTGAAAATGCGAAATCAAATACATGTACAAATTTTCAAACAGTTTATGTCTTCTGTTGGAACATTGTAGATAGCAGAGAAAAACAATCTTATTTGTTATTTATAATTTATTCATTACCGCGCTGTCACATTTTATCAGGTATATCTGTGAACACATGTAAATATGTAATTTAAATAAGATTATGATATATATTTTTAATAACAATCATGACCTTTAATTTTATACAGTTCATGTGTCTCCCTCTCTTTAACGTTCACACTTCAAAACAATATTTGAATATAGAATACGATGTCCATACAGTAGTTTAGTAAAAATGATCAACTTTTCAACAAATTATCAGCAGTCAAATATATATCAAATACAAGTAATGTATGTTAAAGCAGTAAGTACAGTCAAATGTAAGCGCAAACTTCGAAGAACAATATTTAAAACAAATTTAAAATTATAAATGTTTCGATTTCATTAAACCACCTTCAGTACTTTACCGAAGATGGTCAAACAAATCTAAAATATTTATAATTTTAAACATCTTTTGTTTATCGTTCTTCGAAAGTAGGACATAAATTTGACTGTGCTTATTGCTTTAACATAGAGTGCTTATATTTAATACACATTTTTACTGTTGACGTATGTTAAAAACAAAAAATCTAACAAAAACATGTGTTCATGGCTGACATCCAAGACAGTAATCTGTTTGTCCAATTCTACTTCTCTTTTTGTCCGCTTACAATGTGCTTATTCGATTTCAGCTCTCAAACACATTTAATCATTTTCGCTGACACTACACACCTTTTCTTGCAAAATGCAAGGGTATTCAATTTCTTCATTAGTAGTTTATACACGGACAACAGGTTTCTCTCTTTCTCGCTCTCATCAGAAATAACCAATTCCTAATTGTATCACCAGACAAAAAGTCAGCAGATTGCAATGGACCAAAGCACTTCGATGTGAACAAATACATTAAAGGAACCATTTTATAAATAATGCGAATAGAGGGTGACAACTATCTCCTGTTTCTAACAAGAAGAAGTTTCCGATGACGTTTCTAAATCTCTTCAAGAAGAGATCCTGCTGATTATCGATCAAAACATCTCTTTATCGCCTACGCCTACATTTTCGGTTCAATAATCAAAATGTCACAAATCAAAAGAAACAAAATGAGAATTTTTTCTATCAAACTGTGTCTGATCATCATCTTATGAAGCGGGCAGTTGGGAGGGAACTTTCTGCTGCCTCGCTGCTCTTAGAGATAATGGGAAACATGAAGACGATATTTATGTGATTTATGTGATTTCTCTGTTGTGTATCCTGTGATTGGCCTGTCTTTTTAATGTTTTGTCTTTCCTTGTTGTCAGTGGCCTCGGACGTATGTTGGCTGGCTGGCTGGATTGGGTTAGTTGGTTGGTTAATTGGTTGGTTGGTTGGTTGGTTGGTTGGTTTGGTCTGGATTGGGTTGGGTTGGGTTTGGTTGGGTTGGGCTGGAAGGTTAGTTGGTTGGTCGGTGGGATGGTTGATTGGTTGGTTGGTTTGTTGGGTGGTTGGTTTATAAGTTGGTAGCTGATTTGTTGAGAAAATATGTCACACGCTTTTATTGGAAATACGCAGCCATAGTATGCAACATTTAAATAATTCGAAACAGATACACAAATATATTCCCAAATATACATTTATTGTATGCGATATTTAAATAATGCCAAACAGACACAGGTATACCTATGATGGAGGCTACATCATAAACAATCCAATGTCATACAGATTTGAATAAATCAAAGGGTTAAAAAATATCGATTATATTATCCAAACAAAATATCCGAGACTGTTCCTGAAAGTATGGTGGCTGCTTTCGGCCAGTGCATCGTAAGTTTAGCTAACGCGCTTTTTTTTTTTTAAATAATGGTTTTTTTTTTATACATCAAAATATGTTATGCCCTGTACAACCTTTTTTGCGTTCGCCCCACTTAAATTTGTCTTCACTCTAAAATTCATTTTATGTTGTCCCTTACAGGGTTTATCTCCACCCTCGTAAAATTATGTTCGTTCTTAAAAAAGCGACGGACCAAAATGTCGTTGTGTCATGCGCAGTAGCCATTGGTCTATATAGCTATGACGTCTTTTTTTAGTATCAAAATTTTACCCTTACTAGATACATGTTAGAAAACTTATAATATCCTAAAAGCTACAGAACGAGGCGTACTACACCTGACATAACTATTTAGTAATGTATTGTGAAACACTAATAATTTAATTACTGGTTGCTGTGAACATCTCTTAAAATTGCATGCATGTAATACATTCCTGACCAAAACATTAAATCACAGAGGAATATTTTAAATATACGAAGTAAATATTGTGCTATTAAACGTAGGACGGTTATCTGAAATGTGGTAAGACAAAAAGTATGGTTTAATTGCATTATGAAGTTGGCCCAAAAACACACTCACTAGTGTAGACTCCCAAACCAAGGAAAACGACGAGGAGTGGTAATATGTTTAAATTACATTAGTTGTCACATGTTTGATGAGGTGAAAGGGATGGTGATGCTTAATTATCAGCGAATGACTGTCGATAATAGAGCAATTATTCAATGATTGGAAAACGAAAACAAGTCACTACGGACATAGCTTGGTAACTTGTCGTTCAAAACTTGTAATACTGTTTGTCTATCTTGGTAAATGGTAGCAATTTGAACATACCGTGGACACCTACACTGTCTGTGACGTCAGATCGGCCTGAGATTGATTGTTTTAGGTGTGTTGTGATTGGTTAATGGACCACATCTACTCTCCACAGTCCAGTCTAACATCAAGGGGAGGATTAAACGTGACAGGGAGCTCTTATTAATCACAGATTCTAAAAATCCTTACACGTTCTAATTTCCTCTGGATTAAGCCATACTAGTATGTTACTAGATACTAAATCAACTGTAAATGGTATTAGAAACAATGTTTGTTTACCAGCGTGTGTTTTCATAAGTCAAGAAAGTTGGCTTGGAATATTCAACAATTGTTTACGCCACACTTCGCGATTTAGGAGGCGAAGGACAAGACAGCAATCCAATGCAAAAAAATTCTGCATTCTCTACCAAATGCCAACGTTTACATTGAGCGTATGCTGAGCCACAAACTATTGCATCAAAGTGTGGTTGTGTGAGGTGAAACACATTTTCATAGACGGTATTCCCATTCAATATCCATAAGGATGTTTGCGCCAATATCACCAAACAACCACGGACTCACAATGGGACTCCAGCTTGACGCCTTTTTTGTTGTTTGTTGCTCTCCCCTTGAACATGAATAAATAACCTCCCAAAACATTACCTAATTATTAGAGTTATTACATGTGACTTCATTATTTAAAATTCAATAAGGAAAGGCTTCAAATACAAACACTATGCTGATTCATTTACAACTCGGTTTGATTGCCCTTTTCCTCTCCCTTTAGTAATCAAAATGGACCCGTCTGAATGAAATGTTTCTCGCGACGAATGGGTTTGTGATTTTTTCATTTGATTACTAAGTGGTGAATTGTTTGTTTTTCATGACAAGAAGAATACAAATGTTATATTTTGACGTTTATGTAACCAAAATAAATATATGTGGGCTTAGAATATTAATAAACGTTTAATTTTATTACCGTAAATGTCTGCGATAGCGGGAAATAAAATTAAAATGTCGTCTGTTTTGGGTGCGGCTGCGCATTTGTCAAAACAATGAACAATTCCTTTTTATTCATCTTAGTGACTTATGGTAAAATCATCAGACTTTCCTTTCTTAAATAAACTGTATTATGTAGCAAGTAAACCTATTACGAACTAAGTAGCCTGGTGTTTAAAAGAGCCCGTTATACAAAATAACCTTGTTCAGTTTTTATTGAGGCGGGCGATTTGGAGAGAAGGATTTAATTCAATTGTAACTGATTTTGTGTTGACGTTCTAAAGAAAGCAATTGATTGTGAAATCTGTCTATATTTGAACGGACACGACAATTATTCTTGTCAGTTTTACAAACAATGATGAATGGTTTTATACTGGTAATTCCTCAGGCCATTCCCGGCAAATAGATTCATTTGTTTAAACCTTTATTATTTTTGTCTTGTATTTAGTCGTTCGGGAAATCTATTCGATAATCAGCTTTGCATTAGATGAAATAAAATTGAATTGTTACAAACAACTGTCAAACCGTGATTGATACCAGGATGCTATTGGGGAAAGTCGCCATTTTATCAGGAATGTCTAAGAGAGGGCAATGACAGTGTCAAAAATAGTATAAACCTTAGCTGGAGGCCCCTAAATTTGCATGCCCTAGGGTTAGCTGTCACTGGTTTTACGTGATCAAATACAGAAGCATCGCCTATCAGACTGAAGTTCAGTGCAATGCAGATTTAGCTATGACAGATTATTTGTCTCAGAAGTTCGTATCCTTGAACTTTTAGTATGTACAGCTGCTAAGAAAAGATTTTTGCCACTAGACCATCAAAAAAGCACTGTTTGATTTACTGTTGGATTGGGATTTTACGAGGTACGTAAGGTCATTTCAAACGTGACAGTGTATAAGCCTAATGGGAGAAGGAAATTCCCTTCGACGCCCCTAGCAACAAACAAGGACAATACAGGACAATCACAAGACGCAATACAACGACATCACAGATATGTTTCGTATTGCCCCTTAGTACCTAGAGCACCAGGGCAACAGGAAGCTCCGTCCAACCGCCAGCAGAAAGCACAGTAGAAACAGCACTAAATGCTGGATAATTCGTACTGTATTACGCATTCTCTCGTGTAGGAGAATGTCTACATTTATTTTCGCTATGTAATTCATTTTATTACCGATGCTGGAATACAATAACGAATACAACCAAAAAACCAAAATACCTTGAACCAAGTAGAGTAGACATGAACCAATTCTTTGTTTGATTGTGGATTAACTTGGTATTCAAGAGTATTTCACTTATATATGGCGACGGATTGTCCACTTCTCATTGAATCTTACTTAAATACGATGGAAAACAGAAAGGAAACCTGCTAAAACAAACCACTCCTACGAGTACCTGAGTCGTGTGACTCTAGCATATACTTGAGAACTACAGATGAACTAGAAAGTAGGATCAGTAGGCCGAACCGCTAACCCCTGTAACATCACCCCAATGCTGGAATAGCATCGGGGATCTCAAAACAGTAAGTAGCCGGACACGTTTACAAGTTTAAAGTGTTGTCAAATGCTTTGCTATGACATCGAGATAAAGAGCCATAAAGTGAAGGAAATTTGTGTTAAGGAAGCTTGCTGACTGAGACCCAATTGAAGTCATCAGCGGAATCCACATAATACAGTATAACACGAAGGCTGCTTCAGATAACACAAAGTCAAACGTAGAATATACCTTCAATAGAATAAACTTCCAAATACAGTCACCCGAACTCCCATAATCCCCGCCCATGTTTAAATTACACAGTTCGTTCGCAGAAAGTCTATTGAAGAAAACTTTTTGTGATGGATAAACGCGTTGAAGCTGAAATACATATTCAGTAAAAACTTTAGCAATAACAAAGCACTATTATAAATGGATGCTGATAGCTCTGTTGTTCGCTGACTATACGCCTATTACAATTTCTAATATAACAAATTGTCTAACAGAGTTGAGCTCGACACACTCGTCTCTTGCGGTTATTCTCTTTGCTGCATTTATAAATCCTCTCGTCATATTTACAAAACCTATACTGCCTTTCTAAAGCTGGTTATACAACCTAAGACATGTAAATATGTCCCTGTAGTGGATTCTAACTGAGTTGTTTTATGCACATATATACGACAATCCTAAACCATTTCAACAGATGTAAACTGCAGCAAGATATTTAATCAGACAGACTGATTTACGCACCAACGGGAGCGGATAAGAGGAAACAATACAGGCAAATTACCATAAAATAGTGTACAGCAGTTAGAATAACTGTATGTAATTATGTAAAGACGGACGCAAATTCGGTCATTCACTTTTAAATTGTATAATGATCTTTCTGACGTACAAGATCTACATATATACTGCTTAATAAATTGAACACATTGAAAAAACAACAACTGTATTATTTTGGTCATCTACCAGAAAATTACCAACCTTTGAAGATTGTTTGTTTGATAAGACGTTAAATCACCTTGAAGCCATATTGATGCTCACTGGTTTAACAGAAACGGAAGCCTACAAAATGCAATGTTGTAATTAATATTGATGGTATGGGTTTAGATATTATTTAAGGTTAATTCTGACAGCTTTAACCCATAGTTCAATGACTTTAAATATCGATTTTTTTTTCCGACCCAGTTCGACTCTCAGTTGGAAACTCTGGATGTCAAAACGATTCTCAAAAAGAGAATTGTCTAAATGAAAAGCGGGTTCTAAATAGAACAAGAGAGAACAGGATATCAGAAGTGGTTTTTGTTTTCCTACAAGAAATAAAAACTCTGAATGGATTTTATTATTTTAGTTTCATTGTGGTTCAAACCGTACCTGATATTTTCTAACTCAAATAAAGGCGTGTCAGCTCGTTTCATGGATACTGTTGGTTTAATATGGATTGAAGCCTTACGTTTTTCACTGATATTACGGCTTCCCGCATAATCTACCACATAATGCAAATATTTTCCATTTAATCTGCTTATCGCCGATATTTAATAAGGCGAATGTCTCATCCAGCATCTCGCGAATTCAATATGATTTGTTCAACTTTGCGGTGTATTCCAATAGTAATTGACAATACCACAACCAAGTCCAAGCGTTTTTCTATGTTAGAAATTTAATTTTTTCCCCGGTGTCAAGAAAATACAACGAGTCAGATAAACTGTCCATAGTCGGAGAGAATCGTTCCGCTGATGCAAATCACACACCCAACTCTATTTGCAAAAGTTTGGTAACCGACCCTTCGTTGGCTGGAAGGAATTTAACCATGTTCTGCAATGAGAAACAGCATATATTCAGTGAGTAATTCTGCCGTACCATTTTGGTATTAAGTTTCATATTATAATTCATAATTTAGCGGAGATGTAATCATGTGTTTACTGGATAAGAATTTAGCTGTCTTTGCACTTGTGATGAGTGCAATCCAAACGTGTAGATGAACAATCGGCAGAACCTCGCCAGATTCTTTTAAGTGTCGGATCATCGCTACGCGCGGCCGTGGTGCATGTAATGATAAGAACCAAAATCGTACGTTTTGTTCAACGGAAGTCATACCGACGTAGCCGCACTAGCCACAAACACGATCAAACCTAGCTAATTTGACATACGCAGATTTTGTTAAGGAGTACATGATGTTCTGAACTAAAAACAGATGGCAACTGTGAATTCTCTATACACAACGCGGACTATATTGATCAGCTGATCTCACAAAATGCAGGTAATAATGGCGACTTTTGTATAACATGTGATGTGCCGAGTACATTCGAGGACGTCTGAGTGCGTAGCTGAAACCAAGGGGAATAAAGTTTTATGTAAAGTAAAATACGTAAATGAAGATAACTTTAAGCTAATAAGAATATAGATATGTGCACTCAAATGGCATGACAAAAACCATTATCCCTTTTAGCTAAACATTCCGTGTCCATGCTTTTGCCTAAATTATTTAAATTTCTGAATACAAGTAGTTCAATTGCAGCCGTTTATCTAATTTCCCAATCTGCATATTACATCCATTGAAAAATGTTCAAGATTAATTGGAATAACACAACAGACTAGGCCGTGTTCGCTTTAAACACCTACAGTTTGCAGTCTGCAAAGAAACTTGCTCATGTGTCTAAAGCTGTTCATCGGGAAGATTTCAATGTTGTCGCACTTTAAAAACGACAATGTGGACGTCAATAGGAAGCTCGTCCTAAATTTTTAATATAGTGTTTACGACAGATGGACATTGTTCTCAACAAAATTTGGAAAACATGGGGCAACCTTTTCAACTAAGATTCATTCTGATAAAATTAGCCTCTACAAAAAGCGATTTTCTCTCAATATTAATTCGAGTTGCAATGTTTAAAAAATATATAATTTTTTTACTAGCATTTCGAGCCGTCGAACTAAGATATTCAGTCAATTACCACGGTTCACTTGAATCCTGCCATTCACATCGTTCCGATCATCGAAAACATCGCATTAGCATGGCGCCGCTTACCGTAATATCAAAATTGTTTCGAACTAATACAACTCATAACTGCATTACGGCATTACACAATCTCCTAATAGATTTGTTAATATCATCGTAGACCGATTTACTTGACATTTGTTTAGACTGCATTACACCAGTAGAGTGGAATCGTATAAAGGGGAACCACCAAGTAGCTAATGACAGCACAGTGTGTTGTAATGCAAGAGTAGTCTTACTTTATCCGTACATGTAGTCTTTCTTTATAAACGATCGTTTAATCAAGGTATGGTCAACTGCCAAAGTGATTCGGGCGTACCTATATCATGAATTCTTTCAAAGAGTAAAGATAGCGGTCGTTAAGACTAGGGCTTTGGACATGCTTAATGAAACTTCGAAAGACAACTTACTATTGCAAATGACGCCATCCCATGTTAAACGATGAAAAATGTTAGTAGGCTAAGACGTTTCATGACAGCGTGTATAATCCATTACCTGAATCCGAAGTCTGATTATACAAATATTTATGAGCTTTGACTGCGCTGCCACACATTTAATGTCTTCTCAAAACTATTTTGATTTAACTTCTGTGTTTTAGTTGGTATATTTGCGCCATTAATGCGTCCAAATGTGCCTTACACATGCTGTAAAGTTCTCATATAGCTTTCATGAATGTTCCATTAATTTACCTTCAATGTGTAACGATTCCGCAATGAATTGTAAATCTTTCCTATACCTGTGCCCTCAATGTATTATAAATGTTTTCATAAATGAATTATTATTGTGATTTTTAGAAATAAATACAGTGAGTGTCTTACACGACCTAATGTATTAGTTACCCTGTTTTCCCTCAAACATATTTGTTTTGTCATCTGTGTGTACACTTAAAGTCCCAACAATGCTGTAAAAAAAGATTTTTCGATTGAATGAAATATGTTGTAGGGCAATGGCTAACACTGTGATATGATAGTCAATAGGGTCTAAGACGTTTACAACTCATGTATTGCGTACCACGCAAATGCGATGGTATGAACGCGAGGACGCAAATGAACGAGGGCGCGGACGCCAAGGTACGAGGGCAAACAAGCAAAGGTAGGAGGATGAGGACGCGAAGATGCGAGTGCTAAGAATTGTGCATTATGTGAAATGCTACGTAAATTCTGCGAACTTAACAATTAAACAAATACAGGAATTCGGACAAAATTCCTCAAGGTTTAAATCTCCCCCATGCGCTGCTATCCATTACAACACTCCGTAAAGACATTAAGACGACAATAAACCAACGCCGGTAGTCAGAACATTATCGTACTTCCGGAGGGCCTAGAAATATAGATTCTGCCAATTCCTCACATGAACTAATATAAGTATATTTTGTTTGAATTAATCACACTGGCATGCACAGTGATGTCCATTAATTAACACTAATGACTTATTCCCTCATCTTCTATTGATTCGCTTTGTTTATTTATATGTTTGCTTAAAGTCGTATACCTAAGGGTATTTTTCTTATATTACGACATATTGTCCATTTTCGCAGTGCCTTAGTTTATTACGTTGAGAAACTGAGAAGAAATCCTGTAAAAAAAAAACAGATCTCCGCGATAACCCGTTTCACCTGTTGTGAGTCCATAATATACTCGAGGTCGACATGGGGATTCAAACCTGTAAACGGTATATCGAAAGAATAATCAGTAGTCCGGCTCGTTCACCACTGAACCACGGCCGCAAGCCTTGCGCGTTTTCGGCATTAGGGCTGGGGGAGAGAAAAGTCTTGTATTGTACCATTTTAGCATTCTCGCGGAAAGAAGGGCTTAACTATTATGTAAACACCCATAAGGTTTATTTCATAACATGCCGCAAGTTTCAATCGGCAAAGACTGCTGCCCACGATTGTTAATTATTTCTTTTTCAGAAAAAAAATGTTGTTTACCCATTACACGGGTAGGTTAATATCGTAATATCGCCGGTGGCCATGATGTATTACGGCCGCAGCTGTGTTCATCTCAAGGCTGTTATTCTTGAACACATCCAACCATCCCATATTCACATCATTTAATAAGCTCTCTTTACGACCAGATGCGAAAACATAACTATCGCAAAGTGTAACAGGGATTTTAAAGGTAAGTCGTTGCTCGCTTACCATATAACAAAACGTGTTCAGAAGATTTTAAACACAGGTGTACATTGGTATTCTCGTATTATGGATGTTTTAGAATTAAGATAAACTTATTTATAGACATTTGTACACAATAGTGTCGCGCATATTGATAATGATTTGATAATAGTGTTTCTTGTTTCGAAAATATCATCGCTCGTAGTGATTAGTATTCGTTAATATCGTCGTTTGTATTGATTAGAGTTCGTCAATATCGTCGCTCGTAGTGATTATTATTCGACAAGTGTGTGGCTCGTATTGATTAGAATTCATAGAAGTGTCGTTTGCTGTCATTACAATTTGACAAATTCGACGCCTGTATACTTAAAATTCGGTTCTATCATCTCGTTGTCTCAGGTCGGACTGCGTATCAATCTTGCTCTTCGAGCTCGATTGATACTGCAGTCAGACCTGAGACAACTCGAACTGATACATCGTCACGTATCACGCACTGTACATATAATCCCTATATATATATCTGACCCACTCTATTAAAAAGTCGCGCCAAAAGAATCTTTTCTTTGTGAATGTTAAGGTTATTCTATTAAATGTAATGCCTCACTTTAAAATAAAAAAAATACATCTGTGCAAAATTTTGAACGTAGACCCGGCCTCATTTTTATGTTCAAACCCGAATTTGAGTTTTTAATTAAGTTTGCGTTGTTGCTTTTTTTTATATATTATTTTTCGACTTTTGCACAGAATTAATGCATCCAGCTTTTACTCGTTAAGAAATCGTGTGGTTCTGTAATTATTGATTTTTTCTTGAGTTGTTCTGTGTACTTTTAATTCAAACATTTAGTCGTCTTTCTCTAAATCATGCATCTTCCAAAGGCAATGGCAACAATGCATAAGAACCCACTCACTCCTTTTGACCCTTAACCTAACTGCTCGCAAAAACGTCACAAACATTTTATTGGACTATCGGAGAAGTGGGCAGCCAATCAGAAAGTCGCTCACACTCATATGACTGATTTTCCGTTACCTGTTCTAGTGGAAATAAAAAGTTCCTGCTTGTTTGTACACAATTTGATATTGTTTCGCGTTCTGTTGCCTGCTCCTATAGAAATGGTAAAGGTTTTTTTTTTTAATATGAGTTATTACATCGTCTTCTGTTTTTAATGTCGCCATTTGGTTTTTTCTTTTTTCTTTTTTTTTTTTTTTGGGGGGGGGGGTAATTATTTTTAAACGTTTGCACAGACTTAATGCATCCAGCTTTTTACGCGTTAAGAAATCGTGTGGTTTTGTAGTTATTGGGTTGAAATTCAAATTTCTAGCGCCATGAAAATCAGCACTCGAAGAATAACTATGGAAATGCTTCTTGAGTTGTTATGTGTATTTTAGATTCAAACATTTAGCCGTCTTTCTCTGCAACATGCATCTTCCAAAGGCAATGGCAATAATTCCACATCCAATCCATTTGACCCTTGACCCAACTGACCGCAAAAACGTCACAAACTTTTCTTTGGACTATTGGAGCAGTGGGCAGCCAATCAGAAAGTCGCTCAAACTCATATGACCGATTTCCCATTACCTGTTGTAATGGAAATGAAACGTTCCTGCTTGTTAATACACAATCTGCTATCGATTCGCGTCCTCTTGCCTGTTCCTATAGAATTGGGGTTTTTTAACATGGGTTGTTATATTGTCTATTGTTTTCAATGTCGCCATTTGGTTGTTGGTAGTATTAAAGCTCACATCTAACTGATTGGCCGGGATAAAGGGACGCAAATCAAAATGAGCATATTGGGGTTGCGGTTGATTATGGTTTATGGGCTGTTTGGTCGTAAGGTAGGAAAAGAAGAGAGGTAGACCTACACGACGATTTTCTTTACTCCCTGGCCTTTAGAGGATGTTTAAGATGTGACTTTATAAATGCTAACTTTTCCATCTGGAAAAATAATCGTCTTATAGCTTTTAACTTATTGAAAGTCGAGAGGGAATTATCAAAATCCTTTACAAAGGAATTTAACGTCAGACCGCCCCAGGCGGGTCACGCGTTACTCTTTAGTGAACGACCGATGGGAGAGCTTAAGCACTAAAGCTCAATCCCACTCACTCCCTAAACCTGTATCAGGATATTCCATTTATAACAGTTTTGTCAGCTGTTCTATACAAATCTCTCCAGGCATCATGAAAAATTAAACCGGGAGAATATCAGTTCTCAGACGTTACTTAATCTGTACGGAAAGGTCTTGTATAAATAGTAACTAAAACGTGCCATACACTACCTTAATTGTTGTAACAGTTAAGTTAAGCTAAGATTATTCAAAGCTTTAGACCTGGAACCCAATGTAAGACCGAATGTTCTTCAATTCGTTCATTGATTGATTGGTTGATTGATTCATCGGATATACGCTTAAGAACGAAGCAACAGTCTAAGGAATACACAATTGGAAGGAACGTTTAAGGGACATAGTCAATATCTCCTTTTGATGTAACTTAACAGATATAGATATATCTGTAAAATATTATGCTTCATTTAAATTTGTCCCTATGTTTTACATTTATGTTTGTTGCGGGTCGTATTGTGCGATATTGACCCGCAGCGTTAAATTGGCCCTGCAACATTTTCAGTTACTTCCCTTGAAAGTGCCCGCCACTGTAAACTTTGAAATACCGTTTGGAATTTGCTTTATTCAGTGCTCAGTAAAGAGGTACAGTCAATTTTGGAAATTCGGTAACGTATAATATAAAAAATATTGGAGGGGGCTTTGGGTCACATGGTCATTTACGGCCTGGTCAGTCACCCATAAAAAGTAATATGGACCTCTGCGACACTTGGCATCACATAACTTTTGGAGGATTACTGACCAGGCCCGCAGTCCCCAACAGTATTTGTTAAAAAATATCCGGCCTTCACGTTAGCAATTATCTCGTTAATTCCACGAACTTCTATCAATACTGCTTGATTGACAGATGATTTACATTGAATCACGTAAATCTGGCAACCATTCATGAACTACATGCCAATATACTTCTCTCCACACAGATCGTTGTTGCTTCTTTGTAACTTATATATGGATATATAAAATGAAGAAGGTATGGAAAGTCTCCATACAACCGCTTACTCTTGTTCGGCCGTGTGCATGTATGAGTATTGACCAAAATCGGACATTTTGTTTGCGTATATACACTATCCACTCCCTTATTAACAACCCTATCTAAATCCACATGGGTTAAGACTATGCAGTTAAGGTTTTGCCTACATTGTGTTCTGAGCCCCAAAAAATGGAAACTATGAATTTCTCTGTACAGAACATCCAAGGACTTACGAGTGACTGTTTTCCCCGAAATTTAAGGTAGGAAGAGAATCGCCACACAATTTAGACAAAAAGTTCAAATTCAACACAGAAGAAAAACTTTATTTTAAAATGACCGTTGAAATCTCGGTGTGTCAGTCGTGTGAGACGAAATATGAGATTTTACTAAACCTGAAACTAACAATAACGCCACGTCGTACATAACTGAGTTATCCCTATCACGTATTTTAAACGAAAACAAAAAGATAAGGCTTTCATGAGGTTTAATACATT
>JAQQZZ010079136.1:0-19734 GCA_030265115.1 Mopalia vespertina
TACTACATAATAACGTTGAAGCCTTCCTTATTATGTACTAATCCATGCGACCTGAGATACGCATTCTATACTACTCACAGACAATTTCAAATGATCGTATCTGTGCAAGAAACTTATTGAATAGGCACTGTATAAGCAGTGCGTGTTTATAGAGAACTCAGGAAGACATAGATGGGAATTGTGAAAACCGTTCCAGGCACAATAGAGCACTGTTTATTGTTTTGTTACACTTTGTGAAAATATTTGCCTACATCACGTGGGTGTGACACATTTCCCAAATTTCACACTGGGAAAACTATTAAATCCAGATAACAATAGGAGCAAAATTTATGCTGAAATTACAAAATATATTTGCACTGCAAAAAAACCCCAAAATATCGTAACGAAACGATAAAGATAATAACGAAACCAACCAACCATCCCGGAGATATCACCCCGCGACAAACATCGGTACAGATATAAGCCGATCATACAGAATTTGTTTCCAGTGCGAAAGCGTCAGATAGAACCCAAACGCCTGCAAAAATCATGCAGGTAATATGTATTTAATATAACAAGTAAGACTTAATGGATTTTCAACGTTTCAGTGCAGAAACTAGCACCATTTTCAAGGTAATAGACGTCGGAAGAACCAGCTATCAGCAATCCGCTATCTCTATAGTCCATCAGTCTAAAAGTAACCGGGCTTTCTTCCAGTACCCAAATCAATTTTCACAATAAATTGAAACCAAAAACATTACTAATGGTCAATCTCATAATTTCCAATAATCTCATATTATGACCAAACCCGATTAAGAAGTCGCTTTGAAGAACGACTCCCCATCAACAATTACAGAAGCAGCTATCATGCAGTTGGCATTAAATTGTTTAAGTTAAGTTTTTAGGGATAGATAAATTACGAGGACTGTCGTTTATGTCCACTTTTAGAATAGTCTAATTTCCTTCGGATCACTACTTGAAATTGCTTGACCCCTGTTCGATTTCCAATTGTCACACCTTTGGCAAAAGACAATAAAACACACGTGATGAAAGCGAATTCAAACAGTAAGGGAACTATTAAATACTACTTGTGCTTCCACAATGCATATTTATGCAATTCAAAGACGATCGATTTGTTTTCTTTTGCAGAACTTCAAGGTGTGTGTTATCGGAATTATTAGGTTGGATTTTGTTGTTAATTATTTGGCTAAAGAGAACAAGGTATGAACCGTGAACAAAATAATTAACGTGGAGAAAAGGATGTTAACTTGCCATTTATGTTATGTAGGTTTGTTTCGCTGTTTTAACGTCGTAGTAAAAGACTTTTCACCTACACTTACGTTCACACTGCCGATACTGGGATAAAACACCGGCAGGAAAGCTTGTAAAAATACAACCCTAATCTAATCTCAGTATAGTGCATTGATAGACTTCTCTTGTGATTAAGGTCGACATTTGACAAGGTCAAACTTGTGATTTATCTGATACTTTAAATACTTTTAATAGTCTAGACAATCAGAAATCTCCCCCTACACTTCATGCAGTACAGTATAATACGTCGGCAGCTGATGACCTCCATGTTTTGAATGTGCGTGAGACTAAATAGTCTGAATTATCTCGGCTCAAATGTTTGACAATGACGTAATAGTCTTAATATAACCTTTGTGTTAAATCAATCACATTTGAAGATTTGTTTTACAAAATTGTCCGCCAGGAAAAGAGAAGGGTAATGAATTTGAAAGAAAGATTTTTTTTTCCCGATGTTAATCGCTAAACGGCAGTTATCCCTTGGTCACCGAGCTCAATACAGATCTCTTCCATTGAAAGCTCAGAGAGATCTCTGCCTCTGTCCAAATGATACACTAACTACTGTTGAGGGATATATCTGTTGAGACTGTAACAGAAAGGTCTAAAATATTTTAGTTTCAATAAGTTTTCTGCTTGTTGGCGTCTGGCGCACTCCAACAAAAATGTCCCCAGATCGGATTTAGGTTACATTTTTCAGTGTTCCGGTTGTAACTATTAGGCTTTTTTGTCAAAGCAAAAGGTGAAATTTTGCTTAGTCTTATTTTCATTTTAACCACTTATAACGATATACTTTTGCCAGTTTTCTTTGTCTTTCTTTAAAATAAATCTTTATAACTTTCCGTTTATTTCCCATAGTTTACAGAGTTGGGAGGGGATGCCATCATAAGGCGGATAAAGTTCTACCACCTGTGTCCCCCACCCTTCACGGATTACCAACTGGGATAAAACCTCCCCTGTGGTAACCAGCAGGGGCAAGTAACGAGGGTTCCTTGGCTGGTATACTTAAATAGGAAACGAACTAACAATTCTGTTCAGCTGAGGGGGGACTTGCTTCATTTTGTTGTTTCCTAGTAAATTGACCCATGGGCCATCGCCTTCTGTAATGATCTTAATATTCAAGGTAAATGGAATAGCCTTTTTATATAATTTTCTGTTTGTTCTAATTGGATATGTTATTAATTGCGTTGGAATAAATAATTGATCATTACAGGGCTCGACGTGATCAGCCGCTTGATAAGATCGGGCCAATCTGATCACCCGTCTGGAGAAATTTCATTAGAGAAAAAAATATTACGCCAGAAAAACCTCAGCTTTTGCGAGGCTCGGCGCCTTGCCTCTGTCTCAAATGTTCAACGGCTACTAGAACGCAAACTGTTACATATAATGAACCTCAACAAAAACAAAATACCAAGCGAAACCCAAATAACAACAAAACTGACACAAAAACATCAAATAAAAAACAAGGGATGCTATTCAAACGTTTCAGTCTAGACAGCCTATAAATGTTCGCAATATAGAGAGGGTGGCTCCCTTCACTCTTAAGCCATCCACAGGTAAATTCCTTGTGTCGGAGGCGGTTTCTCTCGCATAGCGCTTGGACGCCCTGGAAGGGATGGAGGTAGACATCGCGTCTCCTCCATCTACATCTCGCCTTCCTCAAGTGAGACCAAGTGGCAACCACCCTCGTTTAAAAGCCAATAGAAAATATAATACTGGTGGCTCACCAAACATAAAAGTAAACCTTGAAATGGTGCAACTAAACCACAGTCACGTGTATGAGGGAGAACATTTACAACATTGATGGCGACGTTGACATCATGCTCCTATAGAGTGCTGTATTTCACAAAATATATTAAATATAAAGGTTTAATTTTGATGAAAAATTATAAACAACTGTAATTGACAAAGTTTAAACACAATATTTACAATGTTTTATGTTTACTGCCAAGGGTGCTTCTGATTTAAATTATTTTAAAATAAAATGAAAGAATTTCACTATATTCACGCCACACCGTAGCGGAATTCAATTCTTGCCTGTGGTAGGAAATTTGGGGTTTAAATTTCCATCCAGTAAAACATAAGCTGTACTCTTGACCAGGAAGAGGGAAGACGCATAGTATCCAGCTTCATCTTGATGATTCACAAATCCAGATCTCCTCTTTATTCAAATATCTTGGGGTTGTTCTGGGGGAAAAGTTATCTGGGAGGGATCTCATCAATGCAATACTGATTAATCGTAAAAAGTCAAAGAATTATTTGTTTGCTCTATCTGGAAAATACTTGAGGGCCAGATTTTAATACATTTCTTTTTTCTCTTCCAGATTATTGTTCAGAAGGATATGATTCGGCATGTCTGATATTAAAACAATGATTGGATTCAATTAATTTACTGCGCTTCGACTATGTACTGGCGGAAAGAAAACTACACCTCTTAATGTTTTACAGGTGATTTGTAAGGATTGCCCTCTTGAAATGCGGTGGCAAATGACGTCCTTGAAATGTTTCCGGAAATTAAAGTCTCCCTGAACTAATCCAGCAGCTAATATGCTACTCCCTGGTCCAAAATATAATAAGTATTATACCTCTGGTTTTAGCTACTTTTTCCCTTTTCTAACCTTATTGACTTTGTTTCAGAATTTTAGCTTGCCCAATTTTAATATACAAGTGAGTTATCTCCCCTCCGTATCACAGTCGTTTTTGCATCGTTCTAATGTATCATTTTAACTAACTACCCAGTTTTAAAATATCGGATCTTCCTAATTTTATATCTGTATGCAGTAAGAATTAAATAGAAAATAACTGGTCAGAATATTTACAGATATACACAGTTGGTTCTAAATGTACAAAATCTGGGGAGACTGGTTCTGCCGTCAGTGTACCAGAGATCAGCTACACGGAATCTCTCCGTTTATCTAACCATATGTTTGTCTTCTCTGATGAACTCATTGCAATCTTGAGGTCTCGCAGATTTGTTTGTAATTTAATACCATTTAGAGTTGTCATTTTATCAGATTCACTTAGTTCTCTTCAAGTTATTTTAAACTTCGGTTACACCTCGTATTGTTAACGAAATCCTCCACACATGTCATAGTCTGTATCTAGGTGTCATTGATATCACTTTTGTTTGGATTCCAGGTCAGACAGGAATCAAGGGTTACGAAGAACAGATCAATTAACTAAAAATGCCCTTGTTTTTAAACCTGTTGATATTAATTTACCCTTGTCTATGATTGAAGCCATGAAAACTGCCAGGTTCATGTCATATTATTCAGACCTCTGCCAGGACATGCACCATTAAATTTGTATTTACACAGATTTGGGCTACATGAGACTGGTCTTTGTGACCATTCTTAATTGACAGAAGAGACAATTGAGCATTTCTTGTTTCAGTGTGATATGTTTAGAGATGTTTAATACAGAAACCTTATATCCATATGTGTCTCTAGCCCCAAGCTAGAAAGCGTGCTTAACGTACAAGCTAAAATCAAACAAATTCTACAAGCTGCACTACGTTTTTAAATGTAATAGATTTTGATAAACTGTGTATATGTAACATACAGTCTCACAATTTATATGACATTATTTAACATATTTTGTCTGGCGTAAATCATCCAAAAGGATGGCAAACCCCACAAGCCATACAACCAACCAGTGTTTAACACAAATCAAATTATTTGGTAGCGTCTAGTACTGGTACTATAAATGACAGTGTCTCCCGATAAAACTATATAGCCTTGAACTCCCATCCATGATTTGGGTGATCGTTCGACTATGTTAGAAGATCAGAGTTGGCTGGCTGGGACGCCTGGAAACTAATAAACACATAGTATATAGTGATGTAAATAAGGAATCGATGCAATTCGATTGTTTGGAGTTCCATTTTGAGGACCAGTAGTTACGGTCCATTTCATTCCTTGTAAATCGCTGTGTTGTTTGGCTTTTTCAAATGTAATAACAATATACTCTTACAATTGTTGACAGCGGGTTTATTGGTCAGGTATAGTGAAGATAATGTGCGATTTTGATCCAGCGAATAAAAAACAATAAACAAGAATTCACCAATCACTAAAGCAGGTGTACCTTAATATCAAGTGAAAGCCGCAACCAATTTCTGTGTGGATTATGCTTGCTGTAGATTGATCGTTGTATTTTTGTTTATTGAAGAGTCTGTTCACGACATCCAATCAGGCCTAACTGAGTGGGTTTAACTACAGTCGCATTTACATCAATGGATTACTTTGCATTCCACCAGACGACCCCACTCGTTGAACAACGATCAAAGAAAATACCATTTGCCATCATTTACCTGTAAACGTTTATTGATTGTCATTTAACGCGTATGTGTTTACACGAATAATATACATTAGTGAACAAGATGTGTTTACAAGAAAAATACACATTAGAGAATAATATTCGACAAATGTTTTGAACTTTCTCTTTTAAGAAGACTACTTTTTCACAAAGAGAATGGAACAAAATCGCACACTATTTGGAAGGGAAGGCTCACGGCATTCAGATGAATCTATTTTTTGCTAATTACTTGTAACGCATCCCTGCACATTTCTATTAGTTTTCTGCGGAGTAAAGGATTATCGTATTATTCTGCACATGGCACTAGTAAAGGTTGATAAAAATAGAAGTATCCAATCACTAACTTTAAATGTGCCCTTGGACAGATACATCTTATCTGTTGAGTGCTATGGTGCTTACCGCAGTTGGAAGTGCTGTTATGTCAGAACAACTCACGTCAGGAGCATGGAGGTGTTACTGAAGCTTCACAAATGCAATGAAGTCTTTGTCAATCACTGTTTGACTATGGGTGAGGTCGGAATTGGCTGGGACGACTGGAATCTAATCAACTTACATACTTGATAGTGATGTAAATAAGGAATCGATACAGTTATGTGGATATGGCTTATCTTCTGAAGACCTGGGGTCGGTTGCTCAAAGCGCTTTTAAATTTAATCCTCTATTAGATGACGTCACACCATGTCCAAGGTCTAACTCTAATTCGCTATTAGTGATTTAATCTAGTGTTAGCGGCTTATACTCTTTCGATCAAGTGATCCCTGTTGTTTCAAGTAGGTCTATTTCACAAATGTTTAATCACTCAACCAATCGGTAATAGTGCTAGTTTCAGTATGAGTGTTTGAAGGTGGATTTTGTGTTTTGTTAGAGAAATTGTCCTTAACCATGTGCAAAACAATCACGTCGGGAAGGGGATTCTGGAACTTGGATGTGTTTGAATGTTGTTTAACGTCGTAGTGAAGGACATTTCAGCTACTTTCGCGTTGCCGGCGTTTGGATAAAGTGCCGGAAGGAAAGCTCGTAAAAACCGTCATGTGATCTGTTTATATTGCATCCGTACACTTCCTTTGTAATCAAGGTTGACAGTTCGCCTCAATAGATTATCACCATGCTATTCAATGATCCAATAAGCCACTATGCTCTTATTTGATGTTGCTAACCTTTTTAACGACTCCGATAGATATTCGTTACATAATCGTTTTCTTTGGGATTACGAGGCAAAGTGGTTATTTATACCACGTATTTCTGGAACCAACATTGAAGATCCGATTGTATTGTCCCCAACACACCGCAGAAGATTTACAAACAACTACCGTGTAAACATAGGAATAACCCTCGTTTGTGTGGCAAATTTTATTTTCGTTAAACGTAGGAGTGTAAACAGCAAAGACATCACAAAATACAGATACTAAATTAAAAACAATTATTTCTTATCCATAGAGCATTTAAAATCTAGGTAGCATATCCAGGGTTCAAGCTGAGATGCCTAACAATACAATACAATAGAAAAGTGGTAACTGATGTTTATTATTGTAGCATATATATTTTCAATCTTTGTAATATTGAGTCGTCATGTTCTTTGGACATTTTGATTAATGACTTTATCATTATTGTGGAGTTTAACAAAAAAGTGATATTACTCCTTATTAAATAAAGGATATAACACAGCGAATTTTGAATACCAATAATATTGCTAGAGTGAGTGGCGAAAGAGATAACTCACGAGACGCTTCGCGTCGAGTGGGTTATCCTTTCAATCATTCACGAGAGCAATATTATGGTATTAAAACTGCACTGTGTAAGGTTCTTTTTATTAATTATTATCTTCAATAAATTCCTAAATCAGAGCTGTTTTATTACATTCTTTATGACAATTTCTATGAATAGAAGTACGTTATTCGAAACGTCACGACAAATGACGTAGCCTATGTGTTGCGTGATGAAATGACGCCCGTTCGTATGTAGCGTCATGATAGAAACGAAGGGCTTTGACACAGAATAATTCGAAATGAATTTAACGGCAGTGAAGTATCACTTTTATGCGTCGAATAAATTCTGGTATTTCACCGACATATAAATAATAATGCTCCATATTTACTATTAAAGTACCAAAATAATTGTATATGACAAAACCTTTGATTTTATCTCCTCATTAGGTTTACTCATAATATTTTTACATAAAAGATTACTATGTAAATAGCGATCCGAAGAAGCTGTATTATAGTACGGTTCTTAAGGCAAATTTACACCGTACGCGACGCGACTGTCGCGCTGCACGACGTGTGTAAAACACTACTTTTTATGTAATAAAGTTCATACTAAATGGTACTGTCGCGCGACAGTCGCCTGTTCTCTAACGTAACATTATGACGTTATACGTTTGTATTGTGACGCCATTGCCTGAGCGAGTCAACCACTGTTAAAGCATAAGGAATGAAGCGTGTCGTGCAGCGCCCAGTGTGAACAAGACCCAAGCAACGAGACGTTGCGTCCGGTATGAATTGGGCTTTATGCAGGAAAGATTTGTATTCAATGCAAAATTAGTAATTTCATGTCTTGTTATTAACGTATCCTTTAAAGTACAATAACTGTTGTTAGAACGCAAATCCGCTAACTATCAAAATGGTTCACAAACTTATAACAATGCATCATCATTCTTTATTGGGAAATTCAGAATTGTTTAGTTCTTCAGATGCAGTGTTAATGATAAAAAAAGATATGAATACGAACAGACAGACGGACGGTCGTACATGACAACAACAATACACAGCAGGCCAATGGGTGAAAGTATTTGGCACTAGCTGTGTGTTTAGAAACATGCCAAACGTTTGTCTGGTCTTAGTAGCGTTATTATTCATGTAATAATGTATACATTTAACGCGTCAATGTTTAAACAGCTTTAAATGATCGGTATCCTGTCCTGCGGAATAATAATGACAAATAAATCAGTATTTGCCCACACTGACAGTTACAAGTCACATGATATTTTATCCTGAAACAAGATTTATAGTCAGCATTGCCGTAAGGCCGGATGGGATGACAAGGAATAGATATAGTTGACAATAATTGCAGTTTGTTGAAGGGCACTTAAGATTTTGTGAAAAATAAATCATTGTTCACCAGTTAAAAGTCACTTGCTATTTAAACCTGCAATAAGATTTATAGAACACATCCCTATAGGGGAACGATTTGACGACAAGTACGGATCTAAACTGACTATGATTGCACTATATTGGTCTGTACTTGACATTTTGAGACAATAGTATAATAAATAACAGAGCTACGTGCATGTACTATGTACAAAAACTGGTGTTATCAAGAACGAAACACATTAATTTACGATGGTGAACTACAACAACCGTTGGCATGGTTAAGAATTGGTCATCTGAATAAGCTTGATGGATGAACCAAAGATGTGCCTGCGTCAATCAGGATTCATGTTTACAAAGCCATATTGGCTTAGTATTTGCAAATTCCGTTATTCTTTAATAATTTGACAGTACGGTTTTGTTGCCGCCTCTCGATCCTTGTTATAACAGACAAAATATTATGTGCTTTTAGATTGGTGTGTCGACCTTAAGAACTGCCCCTTTTTTTCATGCATATGCAGCGATTTTTTTTCTTCAATTTTAAATGTAATGTATTTCGCTTCAGCTTAAAAACAATAAATCAAGAATTGACCAATCAATAGAGGTGTACTTGCATTTCGTGGGTTTTTATTATTATTGAAGGCTAGGGTATTTTACTCGGTATTTTGGGCCGATTATAATGTAAACATGGCATGCACCGGACAGCTATGGAATATCAACCTATAACTGAAAACCTGAGCTCAACATTAAACCTTACCATGAATAACAACAACATCAACAAAAGCTGAACTTGATTTGATTTCTTTTATTTCACCAGAATAACATATATAGAATTGTGTGCTTTACGAAATATGACGGCAATAAGAACCCCTTATGACATAGAACAAGACTATAATATTTTCAACAAACTTGTTTAAATTGTAAGTTTTGAAGTTATTTTTTAGCTTTCAGATACACTTTTGTTCTTATACGAATTATATTACATTAGATGTAATCTGCGTCTAAAACTATCCATATGCCTTTTAATGTTTTCAAATGAATTATTTGTAATTACAATTTTTTTAATTGAATTTGTTAAAAAAAAAATTATCAATATATTACATTTTTAATTAATTATTTAACATACAATTTTGGGAAAATTTCATTTTTTAATATATTTTTTCAATTAATTTTGTGTATCTAATTTTTTTAAAATAAAGTTCTTTTAATTTGTGTGTTTTATTTGCACTTTATTTAAATTTAGTTCATCTTTCATTGTATTTTTCTGACATTTAACTAGTTTTTGTTTTCTTTTGTTTGTTCTTTTTCTTTAATATTTTTGTGGTAATTTCCTTTCTTTATCAATTTTAAAAAATTAAAAGATTTTGACTAGTTTCTGTTTACATTCACGATATTTTGTTTATAATTTAGGCTTTGGTATTTCATTTATGATAAATATTGAATTCATATACACCCCTTGTCAAAAGTCAATAGGACTTAATAGGGCTGTTACAATGTCTCTGTTCATTGTAGAGAAAGTAATTTCACTTTCCTGTTATGACATGTGTATGGTTATGACTGAAGGAACAACACTTTTCTCAATGTAGCCAAAAAGTTGAAATTCTATGGTTGTGTGTGTGTGGCCTTTCAGTAGTGGAGAACACCACCATGTCAGTAACTTTTAACATCTGTCAACCAACCAACCAAACAAAAAAACAACTAATTGCACTGCTGTGTTCAACTCGTAACGCATCTATGTACATTTGTATTTGGTTTTCTGTTAGAAAAACCCCCCCCAGAAATATTGCATCACTCTGATAAAAAAAATTACAATATAAAAATTAAAACAAGCTTTTAATAAGAGCTCAAGTGCGCCCGGAGAAATCTTGCCACATTGAATATTATAATCGAGTTTGGATAGAATCTACCAGGTGACATCTCTAGACAAGAATACACCAAATAAAGTTTAGAAGATTTTAAGTTAACATAAAGAAACCAAATTAAGACTTTGCCTGGCGCCACCTGTAGACTGGCATATGCCAAAACCAATTCCAAGCGACGTCTTGTCACATGGAACACGCATAAAAAGTTTGTTTCGAGTTCCACAAGAAGTTTTCAAGCTAACATAAAGAAACTAAATTAAGACTGGTGGCGCCACCTATAGGTCTGCACACACCAAAATTCAATCACAAGCGACGTCTGGTCACATGGAACAATCATACTAAGTTTGATTCGAATTCCACAAAAAGTTTTCAAGTCAATATACAGACACGAAATTAAGACTTTGCCACCAGCTGGCACCACCTGTAGGTTGACATACGCAGTTATCAATCACAAGCGACGTCTGGTCACATGGAACAATCATACTAAGTTTGAATTGGATTCCACAAAAAGTTTTCAAGTTAATATACAGAAATCAATTTACACTTTGCCATCAGGTTGCGCCACCTGTAGGTCGACATACGCCAAAATCAATCCCAAGTGATGCCTTGTGACATGAAACACTCATACTAAGTTTGATTCAAATTTCACAAGAAGTTTTCAAGTTAATATACAGAAAAAAAATTCGGCCTTTGCCACAAGGCAACGGACAGACGGACGGACAATCCCATACCATAATACGTCTCGTCAATTGACTTGCGTATTAAACTAGGGTGACCAAGAGTGTCTTCGAACAGATATCACTTTACTTTTCAAGTTCTTGAAAACAATCTCTGATGTGACTTCTTAAAAATGATCTCTGGAATGAGATAGAAACGTAGTTGTTGATTAAAAAGTATCCCTGTAATGAGAACTTGGTAGCGATCACTAGAATGACATAGAAACTTATCCAGTAAAGTCAAAAGTCTTTCCATCTTATATGACGTTATATAGACGTCATTGAGGCGTTACCTCAACTGTACACTGGATTTGGTAGAAACGTTTTAAATGTCTGTTTCAGATTCTTCACAGTTTGTGTCATTCTACTTAGAAAAATGGTAATGTCTCGAAACTTTGTCATCTCAGAGACTTCAACTTTGCCGCATTTTGGAGTGAATGGAGTGGGCATAAAAAGAGCGCCTCGGTATTTTTTTAAATTTAGACTAGATTTAAAAAAATCTTTTTGGAGAGATATGTTTTGTAATTTGAGATGATTTCTTCAAGTTGAAAAACAAGATTGTCAATATGGAGGTTGTATCTGGTGTAGTTTTCTTTGTAGAGGCCAGTTAATAATTCAAACAGCGTTCAATGTTCAGTTAACAATTCGCCGTGTTTCAGCCCATAAGTGAATAGCTTTTATTTTGATGTGTCCATGATGTACTATAGTGATCGTGTATGGAATACATATATTCTATCTGGTGTAGCTTTCTTTCTAGAGTCCAGTTAACAATTCAAACAACAATTCACGATTCAGTTAACAATTCGCGATTCGCGATTCAGTTAACAGTTTTATGTTTCCCTTTTGCCACCGAAAGAACGCTCTTGTTATGCAGGATTCTTCAGATAATACCGTTGCATATGTGTTTCAAATCTGACCGCTAAGCACTGTATATTATTGCGATGTATGGCATTTTTTATTTACATAACACAAATATTGACTGCTCTCTTCGAATTGTGAACTGTGAAATGCGAGATCAATTCTAACTTAACACACGTAGTAAGACCCACACATGTGTTGTATTTGTCTTTCTGTTGACAATAATTCAATTTGTAATAAGTTTCAAAGTTATTCTTGGATCTTTACCGAATTTCCATATTTGAGTATCCAAGCTTTCCAAAAATATATACATATACATGTATAAGTGTCCCGACATGTCTATCTACTCTCACTTCGAAAGTATAAAGTTAACGGTTGAGACCATTATCTCAGTTGGTTAGATGACTTCCGATTATTTATATACAACAAACTTATTTCATTTCATTTATTCACGATATATATATACAATATAAATAGTAATAATCAATATAACACATCAAAAGTTGTTCTATTTCTTTGAACAAAATATAGTATGGTTGACAGTAAATATCATAAAGTAAACATCAGTACATAAATACACACATGCAAACAAATGCTCACGCACACACACACACACGAACGCGCGCGAACACACGCATGCATACATATATGGCCGATCCAACAATAGATACAAAAATTTAACATTGTTTATTTGTCTATTTGTCATATAAAAAATAGTGTAGCGTATCATAAATATTGCCAGAGTTTTTCCACGCGATCTACCTCAAACTACTATACCAAAGCACTTTGATACCCCAGGGATCGACACCGACACCAACGACAAGATCAGAATGCTTCTCATCAATAAGTATATGAGCGATTGCATAACAATAAATGAGAACTGTGGAAATACAGACTTAGAAGGAAATAAAAATTGCCTTGACTTCAGTAGCACCTTCATAAAAACCCAATTTTCTTCGGATCACTTCTTGAAATTGCTTGACCCCTTTTCTGCATCGAAAAGTCGTACATTGATAAGAAGCCAACCAAATACAAGTGATGGAAGCGAATTGAAACTGTAATGGAAGGAACATTTCTATTTGTGACTACTTGCTAAATACTGACAATATTTTGACAAAAGTATTTTTTTGAAGTTGACATCGCTCCATACAATTTAAAAGGGGCACAGTATAAAAGGCAATATATAAAGCTGAGTTTACCTTAACCCCGGTTTACTTCATGTAGATCGCGGACCGTACAGTTTAAAGCTTCGCTTACCTTACAATCACTATGGGAAACGGCACGCGTTAGGACTAACACATGCTATTTCCATCATAAGGTTATAAATGTTATTTGTCATGATGCCGTTTCTGTGTTTGTGGTCTTTGGAAGGAGCCGTGGAGAAATCAGTCTGCTTCTTTGGTGTAAGACAGCATATCTACAGACTCAGCAATTAACACAGATTTCTGAGGATTCAATACTTAAACCAGTAAATAGAGAAAGGTGTCGCTTGAATAGGACTTACACTTTTGTCGTCGACTGATTGACAAAGCGTATTGGAAGACTGGAAAGCCTTAACATTCCTATGTACATATAACTATGCAAATAAGGAAACAATTTAAGTGCGTTTACTGGGAATCTCTTCGGTGGACTGGTCCAAAATCGCTAGTTGTAAAGGTTGCCATTATGACATTGTTCGACAGGAAATTTTATTTGACGACGTTAATCAGCTAGTTTCCGAACTGATCGATTGTATGACTACTAGTGTCAAGTCCTGACCCATTTCTCTCATTATTCCCTATATCAAGCAATTTATTAGAGGTTGGGCTTTCTGTCAGTGCGTCCTTAGCACTGTCAACGGGGCTTTAGTCGGCATAGGAGGAGCATTAATTTTCTAACACCAAGCACTATGGTGTTGTTAGTGTGGCTATTTCTGTTGGGGTTCAACGCCTTACAGTTATTGAGATACCCTTGAAAACTATATAAACACCAATCAATCATTAGATGTATGTGGTCTTACGGTAAGAGACAATGTATGTTCTAATGATAATGATTTTTTTTTTCGAACTATTAGCTGTTGTCTACAGCCCATATTAAACGATGCAATTGTTTCCGAACAACACACAACAGCTTAGAGGAATCCCTTATTCAACGCGGTCCAAGCGTCAAGAGCATATCAAACAGCTGTTAGGACATAGTAGTGCAATGTATCAATTTCCAAGAAACACGACGTGTGCACCGAATGAAGGTCTCGATGACACCAATTGCACTGACCTTTTCTTGCAATCCTATGCTCAAAACGAATAGTGATCTTGTACAAATGCAGGTATTATGAAAGGTCAAAGGCATTAAATGACGATGAAGTAAATTAAGTTTATTTTATTTTATCACACTTTCTCTCGAATAAACGTGACATATCTTAATAGTCGCGAAGGTCTAAATTGCTATAAGCAATTTTACAGGGAAGGAATGTTTACTTTAAGTAGATGAATATAGTTATAAACATTTGTTCTCAACATACGTTGTATTCATACCAGATAGATCAAACTGATAAGTGCAAGGAATGTTTACTTTAAGTAGATGAATATAGTTATCAACATTTGTTCTCAACATACGTTGTATTCATACCAGATAGAACATACTGATTATTGACCGATGCATTGGTCCGAAAGTCTGCTAATAAATGGCTAGACTAACATTACTTCGCCAGCCAGAGAAATATAAAACAAAAACAATAATAAATACCCTGTCAAAAAACAGTTCCACCAGAACCGGTATTTGCACCTGCCTGCGAGCAAACCCGGACAGTAGCGTATTAAACTTTCAATTTTTCTGGCACCAGAAGTAGATTCCGGGCGCCTTTCAAGAGGAGGCTGGCCTGAAGTCTACTTTCTTTGGCCTAGTCAGTTACGCCAAATCAACAGAGTGCATACAGCAAACAGATACTTAACTGAGTAAATACTGAAGCATTGTGTACGGCAGCCCAATCAATGTGTATAGACTGGCAACTTAATGACGATGTTTGGAATGGATCCCGGCTTTTGTCATCCACTGTTTGACTAAGACTGCCAACGGAAAGGAGATAGTATGTGATGGCTGAAAACCAATAAAACCAAAAATTATACAGCTATATAAATACAGCATCAATAACTTTATGTTGAACCGCAATTACTTCATTGGACTGGTCTCTAATAACTGTTTTTAATGAGTTACAGGAAACAGGAGACAGGAGAATTCACAAGATCTGCGATCAGAACAAAAGACCGCGTATATACTAGTTCACCATGGAGAAAGGCGGTTTCTTCAGAACGGTCTTGACAATGTCACGTATTAAAAATGTACAAAACAGTTGTTATATGTTAACACATTAAGAATTAGTCGATTACTAGTGTACACTTGACTATAGTTTGACACTTAATGGACTGACAAACATTGCTATAACGCATCACGGTGAACATATAAAAGGCAGACTATGATGATTTTTAATAAACAGAGTGTTCCTAGTCAACATCATGAATCAACGGGTTTTAGATTGGATTGGATCACAGTTTCGAAGCTTATATAAAGTTAACTTAAATACAGGTGAAGATTTCCAGGGGCTGGGAAGACCGCGGGTCAATTTATATTAGGTTTGCATTTTGGATTATCCGCAATAAACTGGACGTGTAAAGTCGCACTTAATTGATTGATTGATTGATTGGTGTTTTACGCCGGGCTTAAGGGTATTTCAGTTATTTGACTGCGGTGTATTCCAACAATAAACGACACTAACACAACCAAGATGTGAAGCTTTTCCATAATGTCGGCAGTTAATTTTCCTCCAGTGCTAAAGACAGCATTGCTACTCTTCAAACAAACTGCCCTTAGCCAGAGGGCCGCACTTTAATGAAATACCATTGAACACCCACGCTAAAACCAATAAAATGTACAATCTTTATTTTTGACGTGTGTGTTTTCTTCTAATATGAAGAGTGTTTATCTAGTCGTTGTTTATATATAGACTGATCAATTAAAGTTTTCTACAGCATCTGCTTGAGGTTTATCATTGGTAGATTAACGTGAAAATCGACTATCACATGCAAAGTTAAGACATAAAAGGAATTCCTGGCAAACTAACCGACGCTTTTAGCAAATAAACTCTGAACAGTTAAAGGAATAGCCCGAGGTGGGAAGACTTAAATGGTCATTTGGTTAAATTTGTCTAATGTATCCACAAGGTTATATGATGAACTGTTCAAGTGGGTTCTAAGCCCATCAAACGACTCTAAAAATATTGAATCTAATGGAATGAAACGTAAATCTATTGTTTTCTACACATTTCTGTATATGGACAATGTCTGAAATAAAAATTTATTATTATTATTATAATGTTGGACTCTTCGTTAATTTAATTTTATGACTTTAGTGAGACATAGGATATTCCACGTGGGGTTTCGTTGAAGTATGTGTGGAGGTTTGCTAAGAGTCTTTAACCAGGATCCCAGGTAATGTGTTCCTCTATTTATATAATGGACGAGGGATTTCCCCTTTTGTTTAAAAAGCGAACACATTTAATTAATTTAAATTTGGACCTTTTTCAAGTTCGAGGCATAAGTCCAAAGACGGATTTATCTTCTGCATACACCAACACAACATTTAACACGTTATGCAAACTAATAAACATATTCGCTTATACGCAACAGTTGTTAATTCCGTTCTCATCGAATGTAAATTACAAGTTAATGGAGACAAGTTTTATACAGCAATGAAATGCAAAATATCAATCATCCATTTGTTCTGAAACCGTTTTCGGGAGAATAACGATGCCTGCTATAAAATAGAGTAGTTCATTCGGAGACATTCCGGTTTACCAGCTTGGTGACAGCCACATTAATTGCAACTTATAAAGTATTGGATTATACCATCGACTTTTCGAGGCGACTTGTTCACTTGATGGTGCTTGTATTGATTCCACTGTATCGTATACAGCTTATTGGTTCTTCAGTTGTCTTATCTTTCTCCATCAGCGTATCGCCCAGAGTAAGGACAAAATCTCAGTGACGTTTACTGTTTCAACATATCGATCGATGGCCAGCTGGCAGTACATGTTGGCTGACTGCTGAATATATAAGTGTTCTGGCTACGACTACCAAACCAATCGTATCAGCCAAGAGCTCAGCAACACTTGAACAAAATTGCTGGGAAATAAATAAAATATCTAGGGTTTTAATGTTTTCCAGACATTATTGACAATGAGACTAAATGGCTAATTAGTGATGTTCCAGACAACATAGCCAACAGAAAGAGGCTTACTTGAATTAAAGGGCAATTGAACAAAAGATATAGCGAGCCTAAGTAGATAGACTGTAAATAGCAGCTATGAAAAATGATGTCTGTAGATAGCGCTCATAATCGCTAAAGAGCCAATTTAGCACGTGAATTTGGTTACTCATGCTATAACATTTCTGTCACAATGACAATGACTATTATTCAATAAATATTCATGAGTATCGCCACAAGGACAGCATTGAACATAAATAAATGACAACATATATTTTGAAATATGGTTGTGAAGGCTCTTTTGTTTAATAATAATACGTGTTATCAGGTCAGATGTTTATTAGCGTGACAGCACCTTGTGTAAACGACACCACTAGCAACAAACAAAGACAAGAAAGGACAATCACAGGACGTTAATACAAAAACATCACAAAAAGATCGGCTTAGTTTAAACTTACTTAATTAGACGGGAAACACCTTAAGGCAAAGGCTTATTCTGTGTCTCCTGGGAATAACATCAAATACATAAGGTACATTAATTAACAGATCGGCTTCATGTTGCCCCTTAGCCGTGAGAGCATGCACTAAGGCAAAAGGAAGCCAGAAACAATATGGCATAAAAACATACACCAAAGGATTACTTGAGTAACCACTATATGAATTACCAAATAGGCTCTAACGTCATTATCAAACGTATCAGCACACTCAACACACAATATTGTTCAGTAGTGTATTTATTCAAACTCACTATTTTTGTGTAAAATTCCAGTTAAAGTTAGGCTGCAAAACGGCTTGATCATAACGAAGATCCATGTTGTGTAGATATTTGGTAGACGAGGATTTGGATCTTGGAAAATTACAGGGACTGAGCAGTTTGATTTTTCGGAGTTTTATTTATATTATTTTGATGAGTTATATATTAAGTTGTTCATCAAAATACTTTGTCTAAAAGTAGTTCATCTCGTTGCGTTGCATTACATAACTGCCGCGTATTTAAATAAGTGCTCGACACTGAACAGATTAAGAAGTCCTTTTTTTTTATCCCAAACTCCACTTTGTGATATAAAGCTACATAAGGCTGATGGCTACACAATGAAAGACGGGATGAGAATGGGTGTCTCTTTGTATAGTTCGCAAGCTCACATTTCAAGTAGAGCTGATCTGTATCGTCCCAACGGCTTTCGCTATCATTCTTAAACCTGCTTTAAACTCTTCAAATATCAAGTTTTGTCGATTCCTAGCGTTTTCATTTTATTATTATATCTTTAAAACTGACTTAAATAACTACAGCACAACCTGTCTTTTAAGCGCTTTTCAGTAAGTCTAGAATAATGTCTAGCCGACATGGCTCATTCCAAGCTTAGCGGTTCAAGCAAGTTTATTAGAACTACTTGGATGCATATTGTTTTTGTCTTAACCACGGATTATGGATCACAATTTCTTTTTACTATGAAACTGTCTCTGCACATCAATATTGCCGTTATATCTTTGTTTTAAACAGGTATACTAATAACACACCGTGGTTAATATCTACGGTAACGTTATACTGTATCCATATATGTATCCTTATTCTCGGACATGCTGCGTAACAGCTAAAACTAATGGAGGAGATTGAACCAAGAGCTTCAATATCTGTCCATATGGTTATACCATTACCGTGGCAATCATCAGTGTAATGATACCATAGATGTGCCGATTACCTTATCACCATGAAGTATACTGGAATGAAATCCATATCATATTATTACTATTGAAACCAATAGGCGAAGCTGCTGATCTTGAACAATTCTGGTGTCTTAGTGTATAATACAGAGCGTACTTAATAAAACTATTTTTCAAGTAGCATTAATTTTCTAGAACACCAGACGACAGTTCGTGCATAGTGATCAATAAGTAATTAAGCCTTCTTGGCAATATACTTCCATACAATTTCTAATAAACCTGTGCCTGGATAGATTTTTCGAAAAATTAAATCGATTTCATGGTGACTATGCCAGATTTTACATTTGTAGATACATGTTATGATTTCATAAAGGTATGACCTATACGAGGATTTACATCAAAGTTGTCATCATAGAAGAACATTTAAGAAATTTCAAGCAGCATGTGAGATTAACAAAGATTTGAGTTTTATACCTACTTGTGTCTACACCAGTGATATGTAAACCTTATAAATGGAAGAGCCACATCTTATAGCCATCACCATGTTGTGATTTTAATTTTAAAAAGTAATTTGTCATTCCTCACAATGTTAACAACTTCGTATCAGTTTTCAGAATTTTAAACGCATAATTTCTGAACAAAAACTAATTGAAACTCTGTCTTTTAAGGAGCTGTTTGATTGCAGCATTAACTCTGATTACAAATACGAGCACA
>JAQQZZ010079147.1:0-19734 GCA_030265115.1 Mopalia vespertina
AGTTCCTCATTTTCTGAAAAATGGCAAATAAAAAAAAAATACCGACCATTCTCTTTTTTTTTTACCCTGAATTTTTTTGGGTAGGTAGGGTTACGGGAAACAAAAAAATTATTATGGATGGCCTAAAATTATCTCATTGACATGAAGGTGTGCTAGCCCAATGGGTGAAGGAAAACACCCTACAAGCTACCGGCAACAAACAATTAATTGATTGATGGGTGTTTTATGCTGTGCTTAAGGTATTTCACTTATAGGATGGCAGTGTATTCCAACAATAATTGACACTAGCACAACCATAAAATAAGAAATGTTTTGATACTGTTGGAAAGTTAATTTTCCTCCAGTGAATTTTAATATTCCTCCAGTGCTAATCAACACAGGATTTCTACTCTTCAAACAAACTACCCTTAGCCCGAAGGCGGAAACAAACAAAGACAAGACAGGATGATCACAGCACATAATAAAACACATCACAAACACATTGACTTCATGTTGCCCTTTAGCTCTGAGAGAACCAGGGCAACAGGAAGCTCCAACCTTCCGCTTAAAACTCACCATAAATGACAGAAAAAAACAAAACCAGTGCCCATCGATCCATCTCCGTGTCAGATGTGTATGTATATCATGGCTTATTTAAAAGTGCGAATCACAATTGGCGGATACTTAAATGATTAATAAGCATGTGACAGCGCTAATCAGCTATCATACACAAAATTTTTTGTCTTGGATTTTAGAACATTCTAATATATAAGCTTATGTATAGATATACCTAAATTTAAGACATACATGTACATTAAACCATAGTGTTAGCCAGAGGGGTGTCTCTGTGTCTTTGAGACACCCAGATTCAGTCAAATTTAACATGGGAAAGATAGGGGAACAATAAAATAAGACACCCTGTTTCTGTAAATATGGTGATTTGAGACACCCTCTTCTTGATTTCAGCCTAATACTATGCATTAAACTGATAGAATAAATACTGGCATCTAGCCATCAATTAAAGACAACAGCTATAAATATTTAAATAACCTATATACATGTACATCAAAATCATATAACTGCCACTCCAAAAAAGACAATCCATTAAACCATACATAGACACAGTCGGCTTAATTGTTTACTTAGTTTTTGTATGTATTTCATCAGTCATGATCAAAGATAATAGCTGCAAGGAAGTAGAGAGCAGACAAGACCATTAACAAGTGTGGATCAATACAACAAAAATAGATTTTGAAAGACAGCAAATATCTCATTTTTAATCGGCCAATCACAAAACAAGATCGGCTTTGTGTTGCTCCTACTCTGAGAGCTCGAGGGCAACAGGAAGCTCTCTCCTACATGTAACTGCCCCTTTAAATGTTATTTAGAGTATACTCACTTTTAGGGTCCTGTGTTTCATTATTTTTTTGCTGTTGTTGTAAAAGCATTTGCGTATGAGATCGTAAAGTCCTAGTGGTTGGTCGAACATCTTTCTGCTCTTTGCCGTCTTTGGGATCTTTCTCTGGGTCTTTATCATTGGTCTGTTCCTTTTCTTTGTTGTTAGTATCAACGTCTTTACTCTTGTCTCGATCACGTAACACCATAGAGGTCTTTTCTATCTGCTCAGGTTTATTCTCCACAGGTTTAACTTCAGATTCACCATTGTCTTTCGTTTCCGTTACTTCTAAAGCTAACTCAGTTTCTTTTTTTGCTACTTTATCTTCCTCTTCTACCTGGGATGTTAAACGATCAACTATTTTTCCGATGTCAACTTTATCCCGGCTATCAGATGGTGAGCTAGCCCGAGAGGATGGACGTGATGATGCTGTGGACGAAGCTTGTGAGGTATCCTGGGATGCAGAGCCAGCCCCCGTTTCCCCATCTGCTGTACTTGAGGGGTTAACTACATAGGGAAGAGCAGGTTGATTGGTAAATGGACTACCTGCCCGATCAGGCTGCCCTGACGATGAGGTTGTTTTTGTGGGCAGTATAATTTTCAGTGGGGGGACTTTGGGGGATGTGTACTTGAAATCCATTCTAAAAGGAGTTTTGACCGAGTCTGATTGGGAAACTAAAAACGTCCGATTTGGCTTAGACTCATCTTTGGGAGATCCTGATATATTATCGAGACCTGTGATTGGTAATGAATCTAAGGAAGTTGATATAGAGTGTTCTGATTTAGGAATGGAGGGTTTAGATGATGATGAGGAGGAGGAGGCTATACAGCTCCAATTATCCACATGGGGCACAGCTTCAAGTCTTTCTGATACAGGTGTTTCTGTTTGTGTTACTGGCACAGTATCACCAACAGCTAAATTTTTCTTGTCTGGGGCTGAATTATGCCTCGTTCTTTCTCGACCATCAGCAGTATCTTCATAAACACGATTTTTATAACTAGTTACACATGAGCTACTGCGATGGCGAGGCGGGAATAAAATGGATTCTTTGGGTAATGGTTCAGGTACCACCGAGGTGTGTATCACTGGAATGCGAGAGAGGTCGCTGCTTATGTGTTGAGGAGATATATCAGCTGGAGTCTCTGTCACTAAAAGGTTAAGCCTGGTGTCTTCGTGTTCAGAGTCACTGATGTCCTCAAACTGTGGGGAAAATGGACCAGTTTCTATGGAAACTAAAGGAGGTTTAGAGGAAATATTACCACTAGATGTAACACCAGAACAATTCACTGCAAACATATTAAAACTATTACTGCTGCTATCTGCAGCGAGATGGTCTATAGATTGAGAAGAGAAAATATTCCCTTCTCCATTGTTTCTGTTATGCGGTGATCTATCACTATATTTTAACCTCACACCACTGTTTAACTGAGGATCATAAAAATCACTTTCATTACTTGATGATGCACTATTTGCTGGAGAGCCTTTTCTCTCCCCTGTCTCTAATGTAACACTGTAAGATTTGTACTGGGGACGTCGCCAATCCTTTGAAATGTCAGAGTTTTCACTGTTTACACCATCACTCGGACGAAATTTTAAACACAGCCTTCGAGAATTTGTTTTTCCCTCCGGTGATTTTGGGACTGCCCTTTTAGCTACATTAATATCACTCCCAAAATGTGTCGGAGAATACAATCCCCCACTAAATGACATGTCCTCATCAGTCAGCGGCAATACATCACTAAAACATGAAGATATCGGTATGTTCACATTGTTTGATCTGGCCACCGTTGTTGTTGAAGCATATCCGGAGGACATCTGTGTAGATATATGAAGAGCAAATTCTGTCCAAACATAAAACGGTTGATAAAAATAAGAAATTCAATTTGTTCATAAAACAACAGTTCTATTTACTTTTATATATACATGAAAAATGACGGTAAATTAATGGTGATGTATGATCACATTATCATAGAATCAGAATTAAGAGTATTTGGACAGAGCAAGGATATTTCCCTTACAGGATGGCGGTGTACATTAACAGTAATGGACATGAGCACAATTGTTGGAAAATTAAACCTCCTCTAGAGCTTAGTATAGACAGCATAGCTGCACTCCAAACTAACTGCCCCCTAGGCAGAAGGGTCAACACACTTGGAGGGTGGGAGCAGATTTGTTGTTAACCTCATGCATAATGGTTAAATATTAATAGGTCAGCAACTGAGTGTGAGACTAGAGACCTAGTTGTCTCTTAATAAATACCATAAGGTAATGTTTTTCATATAAATTCTGGGTTATACTAATCAAAATATGAAATAGGCCTCCATGAAAATAGAATACTAGTATGCTTGAAACAAAGAATTTATGCTTCTTGACAAATTTCTGCTATTTTTAGCATTATGTTTAGTGTGTTACTAAATGACATATATAGTACTACCCCTGGCAGAGGCATATAGTTATGGTCAAACTTGGCAGCATCCATCGATTAGACGGTTGATTAATTGATTGGCATGAAACGCCTTGCTTAAAGGTATTGCACTTATACAACGGTGGTGTATTCCAACAGTAAAATGACACAAGCACAACCATAAAATGAGAAGTGTTGAGATACTGTTGGAAAGTTAATTTTCCTCTAGTGCTAAGCAAAGACGGCATTTTTACCATTCAAACAAACTGCCCTTAGCCAGAGGGCTCAATCTGATGAAACAATTATCCATGTCCTTTCTGTCTATATTTACATTGAACAAAAAGCAGACATCCGAATGTTTGGCTCACAATGTTTAACGTAAGCAATAAGGGAGATTTGTTTTCTCATGTTATAGGGTTATACTTTACTCATATGCTTTATGCTTTTCTCAGCAAACCAATAGTTCTGATCATCTCATTATCAACTGGGCTTTGATTCCCAAATCTGTATCATTTACAAGAAGTAGTCATCTACACTGGTTGAGATGTTATTCAAGTTAAAACTTTACAACACGTTCTTGTTTATTTCAATCAAGCAACGGCCAGTCCTATAAATACACATGTAGGGGAAACAACAACCTCGTACCATTTATATCAACAGACTGATCCTCATCCCTGGTGTGTCGATCATCGCCAGTACTTTCAGGAGATGTTGGCGAGCGACCATCATCTAAACTAGAACTCTCACTGCTTGAGGAAATGATTTCTTTACGTAACAATTTCTCTATATCTTGTGAGGACGCAACATCCACTGCTGTTTTCCCTTTACTGTTTGCTTGAAGAGGATTGGCCCCATGCTTCAATAGTAATTCTACTAACTGAAATGACAGGAAAACCAAAATGGAGCTAACTGCTATAAAACATTAATCCAGACATTCATAACATTGATCAATTGGTGTTTAGCTTCATGTTAAAGGATATGGAGTATAAGAGCAGTAATAGTCATGCTAACACAACCAGACCTGCCTACCCAAGAACCAGACCTGCCTACCCAAGATATTTATGTGTCAAACATTCCTTTTTAGGAGTATTGTCTAAGCATAATGTGTATTTTTGTGATAAAACATAGCATAGAATTTTAATTTCTGTGAGTATTTTAATGGCATATTGGTGTATTCCACATAAATTATGTGTACAAAATACTCCAGAATAACCAAGTGGGCAGGTTTGCAACACAAAAAAAAAGTTAAATGCTTGCAATTTTGGAAAATTAATCATCCTCCTATGCTAAGTAAAAACAGCATGATCAAGCACAGTGGATCACTCACCTTCTGATGCCCACATATAGCAGCATCATGAAGTGGGGTGTCCTTATCCAGCCCTTGGACATTAACATTAGCTCCAGCTTTCAATAACTGTTTAGCAACAGTTAGACAGCCATGATTACATGCCTCATGTAGGGCTGTCCATCCTAAAAATAAATCATGAAGGAGATATGTTGATATAAGATATACATCATTAGATAAACATTTAAATGTCACTTCAAAACCCTATGGCAAGGAATGCATGCTTAAATATAGCGGATATTGGATAATTATCTTCACAATTGAACAATGACATACAGTCATAGATTAGTTGATTCCTATTCTGAATCCATTTTGTCCCTTTGTAACACTGAATGAATAACAATAGTGGAATTTCAAGTCCAAAAAGGGGAATAACTTGTCTGTCCTTCGTTTCAAGTTATCTCCCTTTTATAAATCACACCAATAAAAATTAATCATCTTTATAGCGCAAGAGGTTCAATAGTGGACATGACCAAGACAACTCTCGTAACCTGTGCCATCTTGCCCATAAATTTCCACCAATATAATGTAATATTCATTATTTATTAGTGACTTATTCTGTTTTTAATAAATCTCTATAATTGTGACTTTTAAATATTGACAATCCATATGTTTGCTAATTGATAATCCCCAGCTCTAGTTAATGACGTTTATCACCCTCATACAATATTAAAATATGAAGTTTTCATCCCTTATGAGACAGCGGTATCGGTATTAGAGGAAACCCTTTGGTGTTAGGGAATAGTACTCCTATGATTTGGATCTTTGTATCTTATAGTCCAGGTCTCCACGAAGGAAGTAACATAGATTCTATGTTAGATTACTATAAACATCAAACTTTTACTTTAGCTATTGGTATCTCCATAACAAAATACAAGATAAATTTAAAAGCAAATGTGAATTTACATATTGACTGTTCTTTCTGTTCGAGTTTTCATTTAGATCATTTTAGATCCAATCTCAGACTTAAAGTCACCAAACACTCAAATTTGCAACATTCAGACTCCACTGTACCAGCTTTATTTCTCTGTCCATCAAACAGAAAATCCCTCATACAAAGCTGGCGAGAAGAAAACTACTCAGTGAGCTCTTGTAATACCAATACACCAATGTTCATGTATTTGTTTGTTTGTTTGATGGTGGTTTAACATCATAAGTCTTTCACTTATATTATGACAGATTAACCACTTCTCACTTTGCCTTACTTGAATCTGGTGGAATACCTAGAGAAAACTTTAGGGTTAGTAAGCACACTCACTAACCATTGTGTATCAGAGTTAGATATAAGTGAATATTTCCTGTTTAAATGTATACCTGCAAAGTCTCTAACATTGACATCAGCACCAGCCTTGATGAGTTTCTTAGTCTGCTTGATGTCCCCTTTTTTAGCAGCTATATGAAGCTGTGTCTCCCCTCTCTCATTTCTTTTGTGAACCTTTTTATCCCCCGGGGTCCGTTTTCCAGGTGTTATTTGGTGTGGAGCTGGTGATAGATGCTTTGGTGACGAGTCTGGAAAATATTTAATATTGAGATAGTTTTATGGGACATTAAAAGCTTACAGGCTGAAGTACCAGCACAAAATGCAAATTGTATGGAAGCCCATTCGAACCCAATGGCAAAAGCAGATTTCTGGAGTAAATCAAGCATTTTTATAACGTTGTAGTAGCTTAGGACAACATGTTTTGAAGTACAGTGAAACTTTTGCTGGTTTGTTTGTTTGGGGTTTAACGTCGTACTCAAGGGTATTTCACTTATATGATGACGTGCCAGCCCTATGGGTGAAGGAAACCACCTTTGAAACCACTGGTAACAAACAAAGACAAGACGGGACAAATACAGGACACAATACAGACACCACAAACAGATCTGCTTCCTGTTCCCCTTTAGCTCTGAGAGCACCAGGGCAACATGAAGCTCCCTCCAACCACCCGCATGACACTTTTGCAAACCGACATCCGATAGGACCACAAACAAATGTCAGTTTAGAAAAGATGTCGTATTACAAGTTGGGTTACAACAACAACAATAATATAAAGGAATAAATTTCTTAATTGTTGAATTATGTTAAAAAAATAACGGTTCATTAAAATTTACAAGACAATTTATCACTTACTACAGAACTCTCAAAAATAAACTTTGTTCTGTGTTCTGACTGCTAGAAGTTGAAAATGATTTGTTTTTTTGTTTGTTTAATTAGGGTTTAGTGTCGTCCTCAAGGGTATTTAACTTATGAGGACAGATTGTCCACTTCCCACTGTTCATTGCATACAGACAGTGGAAAACAGAGCTGAAACCTCTTAAAAACCACCCCACGTTCACCAGAGCCACATCACATGACTCACTGATGAGAGCTGTTAATTAACATTAATAAATTGCTATTTTCATAAATCATTGTCAAAATCAAGCTTAAAGGGGGTGCAAAACCCTGGCTGTTCTCCTATAAATTTGAGATGGGAACCTGGACAAATTTCTAAAAACTTCCCTGCTGACATGAAAATCCATTTATACAAAAGGATGATGCAACCAATGATTGGTTCTTAGAGCATCAGGTAAACAGGAATCTCTGTCAGAACCATCTGCTACACGTTATAAAACAATCAACCAACATGATATCATACCTTGTGAGTTTTCATCTGTCATACGGATAATCATGGCAACTTGTTGTCGCTCGGACAAAGGAACATTATGTGTGCCTAAGCGAGGCAAGTTGCTGGGGGTCTTCGGTAAACCAACACTTCCGGGTATAGGGGACGACTCCAGACCCACAGAGCTACGCTTTCGCTTCGGAGTTTTTTCTGCTCGTCTCTCTACCAAAATAATAAAAAAAAAAATAATAATAATAATAATTTAAAATAAAGATACATGTATAGCTTCAAAAGATTACGTTCTCTTTCAAATATGAACTAAGTTTTAACAGGTTTTGAAAACATTGATTGATTGGTGTTTTATGACATGCTAAAGGGTATTTCACTTACATGACGGCAGTGTATTCCAACAATAAGTGACACTGGCACAACCAAGATGTGAAGCATTTCCATAATGTTGGAAAGCTTGTTTTCCTCCAGTGCTAAGTAAAGACAGCACTGCTACTCTTCAGAGAATGCCCTTGGCCAGAAGGCGATTTTGAAATGGAACACAGTAAATCCTTCGGAATATAAATTTTAACACGTAGCCCTTTCTGAATTGGTTTTATTGTCCACCACTACTATAGTAGGGGGGACTTAGAAATGCTACTCGGCATCCGTCCGTCCTTCCACTGTCACAAATGTTTGTGAACACACTACCTTGAAAATAAATTCACCGATTAACTTCAAACTTGGTATGTAGCTTCCTCTTGTTTTTTTTTTTATAAGGCTGGTGGGTGTTACTGTTTAACAGAGATCACTAGCGTTTTATAAAAGTTATTAAAGGAACAAACCGTCGTCGTCAATGGGGGATCCTGGGGAAGCCAACTTTCTTTTTAATGTTTTTCCGTCTGATTGGGGCGTTTTAACGGTTGTAAATATCTTCTCCTGTTTAACAGAGACACAAATCATAATAAAACAGGGTATTTTTTCTTTACTGATCCTAACTTCTCGAAAGATGAATCCCCGCTAATACCAGAATAAATGAATAATAGATAAGAAATACATGTTCACCTTCGCCACGGCTTCACATTCAGGGGTCGATGGAAGCCCAATTTACAGGGCACTTACATGTACATGTATGTAGATTGAATAAAATGGCCCCAAACATTCAAAATGTACCAATTGTAAGAATAAAGTATAAAATTTCAAAAGATTGATTGAATGATTGGTTTATTGAGATTTTACTCAATCCTTGAGGATATTTCACATAAATGATTGACAGTGATGTGTTCCAACATCATCAACACTAGTGGATTATAGCAAAAAAAATAAATTAATATTTTATGAATATTTATTTCTCATCTGTAAAATCACAAAATTTAAATTAAGTGGACTGAATTTGTTGCAATTTTGATTAATCCAAAATTAAAAAACTGAATTGCTCACAGCTAACATTTGTAATTTGTACATGTATACCTTTGGAGGAGGTGATTTCTTGTCAGACATTTCTAGCCTCCAGAACACGGTGTATTGTACAGAAGGCATACAGACACCTGGACAGGGGGTCACCTAGCCAAAAAGTTTGCCTCCACGCCCGCATTGGTTTGCTTTATCATCTGAAACAGACATATCAACACACATGTATATCAACTTATGTAAATAAAAGAGCCTTGAATAGTAGGTGCTATGATACATGTAACCAATGGCTTTTAAGATCATGGAAACTGGTCGTGCGTGTGTAATCAAGTTTTGTTCTTTAAAGTGAAGGTCTGGGTTGAAATAAGCTGTATAAGCATGAAAAGGGCATTACTTCTCACGATCATTCATACCATTTAATTTTCTAGTTGAACTACCTTCTTGATTTGGTGATATTTAAATTACAGTCAAAATCAGAGTTTTAATCTATAAATGTAAAGTTTCACTGAGCCAAAACATATCGTGCCAGATTTTTAATTGGTTTAAAGTCACAATGCCCATCACTCATTGGGTTGTAGGATGCATCAACAATAAAAGTCATGTTACATCATGAGCAGGGGTTGCCATGCCCAAAATGGTGACTATCACTGGTGGTTGGGAAATCCATCTACATATTCATCTTCTTTAAAGAGATTAAAACAATGAAGAAATGATAATCCCATCCCCTATTTCAGTGTGGTAAATGGATAATGATAGACTTCCAAGTAATAAAGACGTTATTCCAGTGCTGCGCAGGCCTCTGCTTTAAATACATTTCTTGTGTATCCATGTGTGGATAAATCTCATTACCAAAGGTCCCCTTTATACTGCATGAGAGTGTCTGTGTACATGTAACATGGGAGAATTGTCAAATGGTATTCTAGATAGACATGGTGCTCCACCAGATATGATGTAAAGGACAACATAAAGCCGATGAGTGGTGGCGTTTGACAACATAAATTGGCACATGTTTGACACATAAGACTCTACAAAAGTTTTTTTTTGTTTGTTTGATTGGGGTTTAACGTTGTACCCAAGGGTATTTCACTTATATGACGACGATTGTCCACTTCACACTGCTCCTTGTCTAAATTACGGTGAAGTAGGATTAGTTAGCACCCATGCAGACCACTTAGCCACAGCCAAGAGGGCCCCCAACCACATAATACAGGTCACATACATAAACAGGCCTGTGCTGTTGGGGAGAACGGACAGAACAGGCTCTCCCCATGGTTATGCAAACTTAATTTAGGAGGACCGATTTAGAGGTTTCCCAAATTGTTTAGTCTTTATCTAAATTTGCATTTTGCTACTGATTTTGACAGATTTTGTCATCAGATAATCAATGAATGATTGATTGGTCTTTTACGCCGTGCTTAAAAGGTATTTCACATATATGACGAGGGGCATTCCAACAAAAATGCACAACGAAGATGTGAAGCATTTCAATAATGTTCAAACAAACTGCCCTTAGCCAGAGGGCCGATTATCAATGAAGATTGTATTTTAAAGCAATTTTGCTTTATTTTTCCCAAAGGCACATTTATGTATTTAAAAAAATCAGCAAACCAGGGGAAAATGTAAGTGTGGGTTATCTATTTATTTTAGAGGACCGATGCTATAAAGGTTATGCCGGAAAAGATTACAGCATAGGCCTGAATAAATGTGTCAACTGCATCACAATCACAAAATTCAAAAAGATGTACATCAAGTATAAATAACCTTATACAGTCATTGGTACTACGATGACACCATTTGTGTCATTGTCAACATTTCTTTTTTTTTTTTGGGTGAACAGGTTTATCAATATGTATTAAGAGTATTTATTAAAAATAAACTGAGTGATTGGTGCTTTATAACTCCATCCTCATAGATATTGCAATTAATATTACATGTACATGTTTAATGTATGCTTAAACTCAGCATAACATATTTGTATTCTAAAAGCAAAACTACAATACATCAAATGGTCATTCATGTCAATTACAATTGGAGTGTATCAAGTCAACTAGGTTTAGAAAAAAAACACAAATGATCAAAATATCATACGTCCTATAAAATGTCAATTATTTACTATTTTCATAAAATCTGTAGCTGGTACATGTACATGGTCTGATGAATTTTGGATAAGAACCTAGAAATAATTCCAAAACCTGCTTTTTCAATCAATTCATATACTATAGTAACATCGTTACATGTAATGATCTACAGTAAAAGGCAAAGGCCAACTGTTGACAAAATTGCCATCCTTAATTACATGTAGTTTGCAATTTTTGTAGGCGACCAGTATTAAGTACTTACGCATTCCCTGGTGCAGCTGCACCCAAACCAAGCCCAAATAGTCCTAATTCAGTAGCACCATGTGTTTAGCTCTCCATACGATTTGTGCACTGTATTATAGAAGTAATTACCACACTTTGTATAAATGTTATTTTGAGAGATTAATCTGACACACTGAGTCACTGGGCATCTGATTAATTAAATACAGAGGAATCCTCTCAATGTTCAATAAAGTCTTTGACAGACCCCAGATCTGAAGAAAAATATAACTACATGTATTGTAGTTTATGCCTTTAATAAAAAGACAACTTTTGAAAAATCCACTGTACATACATGTACTCTCTGCTGTTGTGCTTGGTAATTATACCATAAGAAAACAAGAAAAGATGTCAGAGATAAAGAAAGTTACGGTACTATCTTTTTGATGGTGTTTATAGATCGCTTGAATAACCTATATTTATCACTTCCAGAGTTCTTTTCAAAGAGTAACCTGTTCTAGGCTTTGCATATACATGTACCTGTATTAGAGAGATATCAAGGCTCCTGTAAACAAAACCCAGGGTTGTCTGATCTTACATGTATACACAAAATTAAACAATAACATTTTAATTGAACTTGTTTTGTACAGGTCTGATATGCGAAAGTTCAGTGACCTACATGCACATGTATTCATTCAGTAGCTGAGTTCATACAACAATACATACTGATGTAGGTTAGCAATCTTCTACATGAAAAGCATAACAAGCTTAACAAAATTCACTTACATGGACCTAGTTTCAATGGACAGTTGGGTCTTCGTAAAAATCGCAGGGGTTAAAAAAAGTCCAGTAACCATCCTAAATGGATAGTAACGCTGGAGAATAAACTCAATTTGAGACATCATTTTAATGCATAGACTTTAAAAAACTCAATTCAGACTCCATTTCTAATATTTAAGTATGACAAAAATAAATAGTTGGTCTTAGAAAAATGAAAAAAATTCAAAATGACACAAAACTGAATTTTTATATAGTTTTAACGTATTGATGGAATGCCATGTTCATTGATATTTCATTTATAGTGTACAACAGCAGTGTACTCGAACACTAAGTTGTCAACATGCTAAATAAAGGCAAAATGACTCAATTCCCCAAAACATACATGTATATGTACTTTTGATTCATAAAAACTGACAACGTATAAATATAAACATTGAAGCAATATATCTGACTGCACAGTGCATACAATACTAATCTGTTACATGTAATTGTTGTATGTAGTTTTCCAAGCGTTAAACATGGAAACCAAACAAGTGACTCTAGTAGGAGATATTTACTGCATGTATTATACATCTAAATGTTCACTAACCAACATCAATTAGCACTTTATTGAAATGTACTGATCTATCATCTTGACTGCCTGTAATTATCTGTTATAATAACGACTCCTGTTGGTTTTTATTAACATGTAAGGAAGGTATTGTTTCCCAGAGCTACATGTACAGTGTAAACTAATGTTCAGCTTTCCAATTTTGACCTGGTTCTCCATGACTGTAATAAGATTCTGGTTACCTGCCTGCTTATTACACCTGAGAAACGGGGCAGGTGTGCAAGGTTGTCATGGAAACCTTGCCATTTAACATACAAACAAGATGATGAAACTATGGCAACCGTCTTGAGTGCAAAGTCAAAATAACCCATATAGGATATATTGGAAGTTGTTAAAATAAACCAGAAAGTTAAAATGGGCAGTGAAAATCGCTAGCTTATTACCATAAAGATTAATAATGATCTGTTCGCATGTGTATTTTAACTTTATCAGAGAAGAAAGTCAGTTGAGTTAAAACATTAAACATTGGTGTGTTTTGTAATTTGTAAATGAAACCATTGTTTGTATTGTATTCAATATTCATATTTACATAAATAAAAGATTTAACAAACTGGAACCAAAATAAAAATCGAAACCAAAATGAGATATCATAAATTTTTGGAGAGAAATCAAAATCAGAACAGAGCTACATGTAATATTTATTCTGAAAGATCTGAAATTTAAATCATCATATTTGTTTGTCCTCTATGAATGAAAATTATAGATGACTTACATGGAATACATGTACTCTAATGGCAGAATTGAAGACCACAAATTACAAATCCTTTAGCAGGTGTATTATTTGTACAGGTTTTATTCAGTGGTACCATTCTCACAGAGATATCCTTAATGGTCATTATGGTACTTTGTGCTTGGAGGAAACTCCCACGACATCCCTGGCAACAAACCAGGATGTGATGGGCCTTTCACAATAAGACACTTTGTGTTCCCATTATTTGTTTGTTTGATTGGGGTTTAGAGCCATACTTAAGGTTATTTCACTCACATGACGCATGCCAGCCCAATGGTTGAAGGAAACCACCCCTGACACAACTGGCAACAAACAAAAACATCACAGGACAAATACAGGACACTCACAGAACAATACAAAGACATCATTAATAGACCAGTTTCTTGTTCCTCTTTAGCTCTGAAAGCACCAGGGCAACAGGAAGCTCCCTCCAACCACCCGCCCGATAATGTAATAATATTACCCCACTAGCTGCAGATTATGGGGCAACAGGGAGCTCCTTCTTACCAGCCCCCATTTTCTTTGACAGTTTATTCTGTCTCCAAATAAGTCAATATGAAAACAAAAAGATTTGTCCTCGAATGGGTTCTGTAGACACTGTCCCAGCTACATGTAGAATACAACCATTGTATCATGATACAACTATTTTTCTTGACATACATGATACATGTAACCTACTTGTTAGTGAGAGAGGTTACATGTATCATGTATAATCTAGATATAATAGTCTTAAATAGGATCTTTCTTTTACCGAACAAAAGTAAAAACCAAATCGATAAAAGTGGTCATTTTTGCTTCAAGTGGATGGCTACATACATATATTGTTATATACACAGTATACAAAGCTTGGAAGTCAATATAACCTTATACGTGTACTAGTACACCTATATACCAACCAATGGAAAACAGTGGTTTAATACTAGTATCTAAATCACTACATGTATCTGTCAATAACACTCCTGGCTATATTGAAATATATTCATGAGATGACTGTACTCAACTGAAATCAATTATACACTTACAGCCTATGTGTACCTACAGGTAGATGGTCAACCAGCTTCAAGGAAACATTTAATCTTGCTTTTTCAACTGAGCCCAATTATACAGTCTATGTGTACCTACACTGTACATGACATAGATCATGGTAAACTGGCTTGGTGGAAATATTAAATAATTCTTTCTCTGCATTTATAACCATTAAAACCAGGACCTGGTGAATTTACTGGTAAAATTTCATAGATTAGATGTATATAGTACATGCATATCATTATGGGGTCACCTGCTACATGTACCTTTTCATAAAAAGGAGTTCATTCTGTTAATTTCTTTCACTTTTCATGAAAATGAAATATTGATGTTTATGCAAACCTTATGCCAACTGAACCAAATACATAATTGACAAGCGTGATCTGTTTGATTTATATTAAAATTAATTAACTGCACTAAACATATTGTGGTGGAAGAAATCATGTTGGATTACGATTAAGGTACTATGGGTGGCAATTCTAGTTGCTAGCTGCTGTATTACATTAAAGGCCTAAAATCCTAAATTCTCTAGTGCCAAAACCCATGGACAGACAGGACAAAACTTTATCAGTCCTTCTCAAATGTTATCAGCTTTGTCAATGGTGCATGTAGCTGATAACACAGTACACTATCAGTATCTTTATAACGTATGAAGTAAAGTCAAAGACAATTATTCAATTGCTGAATTAGACTTGACAAAGAAGTTGTATTGAATGTGTTAAGTCTTATAAATAACCGATTTGACAGCGTGATTACATCAGATAGTATCTGAGAGGGGTACATGGATTTATAAGGTATGTACATGTACCACCGGGGGATTAGCCAACAATTAAAAGTATGGTGTCCAAAATGTTCAATTAGCTTCACTTTTTAAGAAACTTTACCAGTTTCCCTATCTCTTGCATGTTAAAATTTCTTAAAACAGGGTGTCGAAATGAGGCAATTATTCAATTCAGGGTGTCAAAAGGACAGGTGGACACGGTCACCCCTCTGCCTAAGCCCTTGTGTATAACCAATTTTGGTGTAAATTTGAAGTATTATTGGGTCTAAAAAAATGTTATTCAGAACCAATTTCTTTATACTTTAGAAGTATTATGTTTGTTTAATTGAATACCCCAAGATAAGAATCATGACAGACTGAAGTGCTCAATATTTGTTTATTTATTTTCTCTGCTTTATAACCAACCCCCGCCGATTCTTATCGCTGAGAAACTGTTTTTTACCTGTAAACAGAAATACTGACCTAGAAATCAGTACGGGTTTTAGAGAAGAAAAAAAAGAGAAAATAATCTGGAAAAGTTTTAGGTTCCCTTCCAATGAAAAGATAAGATTGCCATTGGCTTGCTTGATTAGGGTTTAACACTGAAGTTATGGTTATTTCACTCATATGAAGGCATCATACCTGCCCTATGGCATGCTAGCCAATGAATGGAGTAAATCCCCTCTAGTCAACTTTTAACAATTACCAAAGATTGAAAATGAGGTAATTTAACATTGGAAAGGAAAAAGTATGCTGGGCACATCAATCTCCAGTTTCTGTTGACCTGAATGGGAAGTGATTTTTTCAGCATGGGTATTGTATTATTGTTTCAACATTATAAAGCAAGGGGATTTTTACCAGGGCAACCATACACTATAAAGTCAAGGCACACCATTGATTGACAAGACATGACAATCACTATATGCAAAATATAGACAGCCTGGCATGTAGGCTTCCTGATGTCCGTTAAGCCAGGCAGAAACCACAAGGACAACATCTGTGGAGTACACGTAATTACTATAATACTAAGGTCTGAAACCAGACAAAGTGTAAAACATGTGTAAAAGTTGCATCAATAAAACAGTAACATGGCATTTACAGGGTTTAAGAGTACCAAGCTGACCACTATATAGTCAATAATAGTTAATACTAGAACTGTAATGAGGTATTCATTATATGTAAATTTATTCTAGAGAGTGTAAACAAGCCAGAATGCCTTAAGGCAAACTAGAGCAGAATGAAAGGAAGGACCAGCTGTGAGGGAGGGAAGGAGGTGGTGAAAAGCTAACCCAATTCATGTATATGTTTGTTAGGGGGTTTTAGGCCATACACATATATACTTAAGGAATTCAAGTTTCTTTCACTCCTGATGGTTTACTGGAGAAAAAAAACTAATATTTGTGTATATTGCTGGAATAAAATTGGGAGACAAGGTTTGGTGTGCATGTCCCCGCGACTTGACAACTGTATAGCTTTAATATACACTGGTCAACGAATTACAAGTTTCTGTTCCGCAGGAGGTCTATGTTTTATATCATGTCAAAGACTTTTCCACTACGTCAGCCAATGTCAGAAAGACAGAGAAAAAAAATAAACAGTGAAACTTTAATAGTGCTTTGTCCAATAAATCTCACTAATTGCCACAACCATATTTAACTGATAACAACAAAATAAAAGCCCAGGACAGGGAGACTAGACAGAGATAATGAATGACAGTCAATAAATAACATTTGTAATTCCCTAATAGGTTTATGATATAGCTTGATAAGTTGATAATTTAGTGTTAGTGGTACTAACCTTTGCATATTTAAAATTAAATTTTTGACAGGATGGCTGAAAATAATTATTTCCAGGCCTGCTCAGCTGGTAGAGTGTTGGGTCTGTAACCCACAGGTCCTAAGTTCGAATCCAAGCAAATTTTTCTCCCTTATTTTATTCAAAATATATATAATTCAAATTACCCAATTTCGCAGAAAATGTAACCACATGTTGACTAAGATACGGTATACATGTTACACATGTATATCCTTTACCTTTCACATCATCACATCTGGAGTTTATTTGTGATTCCATCTTGAGTCATAAATACAAAAACAGCAGGCAAGTCATAATTCTATTTATTTAATTTTTTTTTTAACATAAACAGGACTTGTACTGAATGTTTAATTATAATGCATGCCCTAAATCACCCCAAATTTCGTCCATGACAAATCCTAAAGTTTTTGCATGTATGCATTGTATCATAGTCTCACAACAGCTGCACTACATTTACACTGCAGTGAAAATGTGAACACATGTTAATATGGTCTAAACTTACATGTAGTATTTGTATCCGGATTATTCACATAACATGTAACATCTTTTAATTAATGGGTTTAAAGATAGAATAGATACACATTATTTTAATAATAAACAAATGTCCATGTATTAAATTTAAATTTTGGGCATTAATGAAAAGTATCAAATTTAAAGCAAATGAGTCAATGATACAGTAATAGCTACTGACATACAAGACATGTACATGTACATATATCTAGACTTAAATACAAATACATTTATTTATTTATAAATCCCATGTTACTTGTTCAATCAACAGGATTAAATCACAATGACACTGTTGCCACATCATTCGGCCAGCATTATTATTGGAGGAAAACTGGGAACACCCCAGAAAACTTACGACCTTCAACTGGTTGAGCTGGCATAAAAGCCAGTATGTATTATTCTGCAAGATACAAACCCATGACCCAGAGGTGACGGGGATGTGTGGACCACTAGAACATACTAAGATGTCTAGTTTCAATCTTATGATATTGTCAATGGTACAATGTATGATAATGTCATTTAATTTCAATACAAATCAAGCATTATATAAAATCAATGAATACATGTTTTTGAAAGCTGTGTCAGATGTAGGGGTTCATTGTTCATGTTACATGTATAGTCAGGTCTGTGCTATTGGGGAGAACGAACAGAACAGGGTCTCTCCATGGTTATGCAAAATTAGTTTAAGAGGATTGATTTATGGGTTTCCAATTTTTTTTACAGTCATCATCTAAATTTGCATTTTGATATTGATTTTGACAAATTTTGTCGTTCGAAATCAATGAAGATTGTATTTTAAAGTAATTTTGCTTTATTTTACACAAGGGACATTTATGTATTAACAAACAAGGGCAAAATGCAAATGTTCCGTTACCTAACAAAATTTTACAGGAAAATTACAGCACAGGCCTGTACAGTCATCCATTGTATCACAGACACACTACACACAGTAAACATTTATGATTATATGGCAGTTGGGGACTTCTGGGAGACTAGCTTGGTAGGAGACAAATGATTGGCCAATAGAGGGCATGAGCAAACACACACCAAATACTTGACTGACTTGACCTCCTAACTTAGTTCAGCTGATGGCCAGACAAGGTCAGGCTACCCTGGCTTCAGATTGAGTCAAATCCTGTGCTTATTCATACAACTACAATACATGTAGCAGTATCAGGGAAATTCACTGCTACTGTAAAATGCTTTTAACAATCTGGAAGCCTCACAACATGAACTATGAATTCTCGTCGAACTGAATGAATCTGCATCTGTATACATGTACATGTTGATCTATTTCCATGTATGTTGCTCAACAACATTTTTATTAAGGTAGATTCTGATATATTAAATGTTTGTTTGATCGTTGTTATCTGCAGAACTTTACATTATTTCACTCATATGATTGCCTGGCAGCCAGATAAGTGTAGGAAACCAAGACAGGACATCACAAGAAGGTAATCTTGAGACATCAGACTGGCTTCATGAAGCCCTTTAGATGGGAGATAACCAGGGATAATTAATTTGTATCTTTTCATACATGTATTTATTCAGACTAAACATATTATAGTTGAAACCTGTTGAATATTCAGCTATTTGGCTACAAACACAGATAACTCATCACAAAGTCAAAGAGGAATTGAAAATAACATTGAAAAAATACAAGAACCTTTCGATTTGTTAAATTTTCTCAACCGAATGTAAAACAACAGAAATTTGATTTGTTTGTTTGAATAGTTTAGTTTATGGGGATTAACGTTGTACTCAAGGGTATTTTTCATATATACATTTTGCACCACAAATGATTAGTCTAACACGAAGTAAAACATCATAAAAACAAAGCTTTAAACAACTTAAACAATCCATTTGAACACATAGATTTAATATTTAACAAGCTGAGTAGCTAGCAGGTCCTCCATTTAAGGCGCATTTGATTGTTGTTTGTTTGTTTGTTTGATTGGGGCTTAACGTCGTACTCAAGGGTATTTCACTTATATGATGACGGATTGTCCACTTCACACGGCTCCTTGCCTTGTTACGGTGGAAAACCGGGAGGAAACCTCGTAAAAACCACCCCCGCGATTGCCGGAGACACATCTTG
>JAQQZZ010079157.1:0-19732 GCA_030265115.1 Mopalia vespertina
GATAGAACAAGCCCTATGGGGCTTTATTCCCGCCATGCTATTGACAGCTATGTACACTGCTTCTTTTTATTTATCTGAATGTACTATGGTGAATAAATATGTCAAATGTCAAAGATAACTTCTGAGTTTATTGGATACTCTGGAATGAGATAGAAACGCAGTATCTAATAAATATATATATGGTGCCTGTGTTTTCTTTGTCGGCTCCATTTAAACGAATGATAAGCGCCATTTTAAACACTTAGAATTGTTACTTAAGTCTTTCCATCTGATAGATCTTGCTGTCACATCAATGAATACTGCGTTTAATTAATAGAAAGACTAAAAGTATAAGCAATAAATAATCGTAAATAATAAATAAGGAAATCCCAATAAGGGCTACCAAATAAGTGCGTGATGTCATCACGTATGTAAATTTTTATTTTTTATTTTACACTTTTGAAAAGAAAAACAACACAACATAATTCGACATATGTAAATAAACGTTAATTCAACATATGTGGAAATCGTTTTCACTGATGTAAAATCAAAACGTTAGTGGAACTTTTTTGTACATATGTGAAATAACAGCATCTAAGCCAACAAATACAGACTACTCCCTCACAGCCTCAATTTGGCGAGAATAGAGTTACTCCAACAGTACAATCTGATCAGAAGCACATCCATCCGCTGCGTTTTGCGAAGCATTTGTTATTTTCTGGCGAAGAATAAATCTTTCACCATTTGGGCTGGGATAGCATCATATCAGTGAAACGAGTGAGTATGCTGCAAAACTCGAATCAAATAATCTAGCTACAGTTTAGTGCTTAATAATTTATTTCAGGTTTCATACATAAATGATATTCATTGGTCGAAGGACTAATGTCACTATTGAGTAGGCTACAAGAAGAATGATGGCCAGTGGCCCCAAGATTGACTGAGCATGGATAATAGACCTAATGTCATCAAATGTATTTGAAGTATTTTTTACAGCTCATTTCTGCAAAAAAACAATCAGAAAACTCTGTGTTTTGGGGAAGTGTGTAACATTTTCTGAACCAAATAAATTTTTGCGACAGGATGCTATTCAGGATTAGCCCTGCAATTTTAAATAACTTGCCGATTTAAGTATCAAATAGTCTTACTTCTTTATCTCCCTAGACTTTCAATTCAATTTCTTTGATTTGACGGCAGTGATAAACAACATCTTTGAGTGATCCATGTCAAGCCGTTTTATTTATAAAATGAGGGATGTAATGTCTGTATGTACATAGCCTTGAGGGTGGAGCTGACAGAAATTATATCACATCTATCCCATGGATACATATATTCCTTACTTAATACATGTTTTGCATTTATGGTAATAATGCATAATTACAGAAGGCATTGAGTTTGTTTGGTTTATATTCAATTGAGAGCTGAGTCCTATATACACATACAATATTGATATTGACATACTGGTATGATACACACAATGAAATTTCTCTCTTTGATTATACAAGTATTATGTGTGTTATGCTTCATTCAAAATAGTTCACTTATACAATGGTAGTGGGCTTAACTGGTGGAGATAATGCCTGAAAGAAACACTGTCAGTATTATCCCACACACTTTCTGATATTACATGTAGCAACATTCTTAAAATGTCTAATTTTTCCATAGCAATATAACCACTTTAGTCATGTGTTGTTCAAATATATCCTGCTTCTAACTATATATACAAGTATATATTCAATAACACTGCTAAGAGAATTGTAAAGTTTGCTTACAAATATCTTTGTTTAAATACTTTAGGTACAGTAAATAAAAACCTGTGCACCATCAATGGAAGGATTTGACAAAAACTGGTCTAAAATGGTTTACCAATGCAAGTGATAGGGACGGCAACTGAGCAAGTCATCAACAATGGGGGTCCCAAACCAAGAGCTACCTAAAATTTAATTTCCCCATTTGATATCCATAGTGATGTTTCACCCTTCATTCCTTAACTGGTGACATTTTAAATCTGAAAATATAATAATATTGCCATTCTACTCTCATCTGTTTAAATTGATAACTTACAGTAAACACATGCCTTAATTGGAGACATTTTTGTGCTGATAATATAATGATTTTGTCATTCTATTCTCATCTGTGTAAACGGACTACTTATGGTGAACACTTTCCTTAATTTGTTACATTTCTGTGCTGATAATAAAATAATATTGTCATTCTATTCTTATCTGTGTAAACTGATAACTTACACTTTACATATTCTTTAATTGGGGACCTTTTTGAGCTGATAATATTGTCAATCTATTCTTATCTGTGTAAACTGATAACTTACAGTAAACTCATTCCTTAAATGGCAACATGTTTGTGCTGATACTAGTAATATAATTATATTTGTAATTTTATCCTTATCTGTGTAAACTGATAACTTACAGTAAACTCATTCCTTAAATGGTGACATTTTTGTGCTGATACTAGTAATATAATTATATTATCATTTTATTCTTATCGGTGTAAACTGATAACTTACAGTAAACTCATTCCTTAAATGGTGACATTTTTGTGCTGATTCTAGTAATATAATTATATTGTCATTTTATTCTTATCGGTGTAAACTGATAACTTACAGTTAACATATTTTTTAATTGGATACATCTTTGTGCTGATAATATAATAAATAATATAGTCATTATATTCTTATCTGTGTAAACGTATTACTTAATTAGTGATATTGTTGTACTGATAATATAATAACATTGCCAATCTTATTCTTACCTGTGTTCACTGATAACTTATATTAAACATGTTCTATAATTGGTTACATTTTTGTGCTGATAATAAAATAATATTTTCCTTCTATTCCTACCTGTCAAAAGGATAACTTGCACTAAACACATATTACTTAATTGGTGACATTTTTGTGCCGATAATATAATATTATTTTCATTCTATTATTATTTTTGCAGCCATCTGGTTAAGGGCAGCATGATAATACTATTATCAAGCTGTCTTTATTTATGACTGGAGGAACATTAATTTTGAAACAGAGCAAAACATTTCACATTTTATGGGTTTTTTTTGTTATTATGACTAATTATTTTTGGAGTTTAACATCATATAAGTGAAATACCATCAAGTATGGCGTTAAACATCAATTAATCAATCATATATGTGTTAACTGATAAATTCACAATATTTAAGCATACAAGTTCCTTAATTTGTAACACATATTTGTGCTGGAAATATACTAATTTTTCTGCTCAATTCTGATCTGTGTAAACTGTTGACTTACAGAATACATGTTCATTTTGTAACATGTATTAACAAATAAAAGAGTATAAAGAAACAGATTATGAACTAAAAGTTTTTTTGTGTGTCACTTTCAGGAAATTATTAGTAGAATTGTTACATTTAAATTAGAAATGGAAATTTTTTGGTTATGTAAAGGCTGTGAACGGTCAGATTTAGGTTGTGGGAAGGTTATGAATGGTCATTTTTTGGTTGTGGGAAGGTTGTAAACATTCATTTTTAGGTTGTGAATGGTCATTTTTGGGTGGTGGAAAAGTTGTGATCGGTCATTTTGCAGTTGGGGAAAGGTTGTGAACAGTCATTTTTAGGTTGTGAATGGTCATTTTTGGATGGTGGAAAAATTGTGATCGTTCATTTTGCGGTTGGGGAAAGGTTGTGAACAGTCATTTTTAGGTTGTGAATGGTCATTTTTGGGTGGTGGAAAAGTTGTGAACGGTCATTTTCGGTTGGGGGAAGGTTGTGAACAGTCATTTTTAGGTTGTGAATGGTAATTTGGGGTGGTGGAAAAGTTATGAACGGTCATTTTGCGGTTGGGGGAAGGTTGTGAACAGTCATTTTTAGGTTGTGAATGTTGTCGCAACGTTGACACAAAACCAAAACACCAAACACCAAATTAAGAATGGTGTTTGCTGGGCTGGCACCATTCTGTCTGGGCAACTCTTGTCTCCATCAATGTCTGTTCCCTTGTACTTATTGGGATGAATTCAAACAGGTTTTGGTGTGCTTTGGCAGTTTAACATGTTCTACTTTTTGTCGAAAATTTGTAGACTGGTGAACATGCTCAATGTTTCCTACTTCGGTCAAGATGTCATTATTTGTGGAGATGGTAGCTTTGCATATAGTAAAAGCACATTTCCAAGCAGTAGATTTGGACGAAGTCCTATTCACCCTGTACTTGTAACCATTTAAAATTTCTAGGCGACAACCTCTCTTGGAAGGGATAAAGTTTAGTCTGGTTTTTTTCTGCTGCCATTTTGCAACATTTGGAAACTATTTTGTTGAAATTGTGCTTTAAGGGCCGCTTCCCGTGATGGATTTCGAGGCATGCCAATCACATACTTTATTTTATATTTTTCACAAAAAAACATGAATTAATTTAAAAAGAAAACCAAACTGTCATAACAATAAATCATTAATAATAACATTATATCAATTAAATGTCTTATAAGAATAGTTAGTCTGTTATAAAAACGTAAACTAAAAATGCTATATTTATACAATGCACATTCATGTTATTTACAGTGTATTTTTATGTTTGATTTAATTTCAATTATGTAATATGTTAGCATATAATAGTTAATATATATTAAGATTCCTTGTCTCCTAACCGTCCTTTTCACACAGAGCGTCCCAGAAAAAAACTGCTGATTCCTCGAGAAAGAGAATGTGTCATTATGTTGCTGGTTATTCTCTTTCCCTAGTACAGTTGCCGTTATATTGAGTCTGCATCGGAATCAGTAGAATTTTGTCAACTATGTATTTTTCTAAGTATTTATATGATTTTATGTCTTATTAACGATGTTCAATTATATATAACGGTTGACATAGTCAGTGCTTAAATTGCATAGTTGAACTGTCCTCGTCTACTGTTCCGTGCTGATGGGATTGTCCCCATGTCGCGACTCCGTGATGTTTACCTCAGCTAATCCCCAATTAGCAAGTAGGCGAAACGAAAATGCATCAGGTGTGAATTAGGCGAATCGAGACTACACCGTATACACAGGAAGATCGCAGCAAAAACGAAGTTTGGATACAGACCCTTGTAGTTGGAAAAAATCGTTTCTTAGTAGTTTTGATAAGTGGAACTCTTTTGTACATATGTTAAGTAAAAGTTTATTTGACATAACTGAAATTCGTTTGTACATATGTGAAAAATATTCGTGGTTTATTTTATTTATGTGAAAAAGAATCTCACATATGTTGAAAGTAATTTGACATACGTTGAGAAGAATTCTACATATGTAAAATAAACTTTTAATTTACATATGTGAAATTGTTTTTTTACATCAGTGAAAATCTTTTTAACATAAGTAAATAAGAATTTCACATATGTGAAAAAGAATTGTACATAATTCAAATAAAGTGAGAACCAATCCGACATATTATATCATGGGCAGTCAGTATCACCATTTTTGTATTGAGGTCGCCGAGAAACAAAGGGGATCAGTTAATCCGCAAACGGGATATTGAGGCTGTGCATGCAGAGGCCACAGCTTCAATACAGTTGTGGGTAACATAGATAATGGGTGATGACTGAAGGCACGGAAATTTTAACTCAAATCTTTATTTGTCTAGCAACTTTACTTGTATAACATTGTGTCTGTTTTGGGGAAAATAAAACTACCGCAACACATGACGGATACCTTGCATGGTCTATTTATTGAATAAAATTGCACTTACATTGACTACAGGTGTCATCTTTAAAACCAGCAGCACATTCTCCTCTAGGGCACCTGCCGGACGTCTTATTACAACCCACACCTCCCAGACAGTTACATATATTGAAGCAGTGCTCTCCCCAACTACCCTCTACACATTCTGAATACACAAACAGTTTACAACAAGTTATCAAGCCGAATATCACAAAGATTTACACGAACCCAAGATTTGCCGTGAAGTGTGATATTTGTTGGGCGTGAGTATTTTCAGACGATCGAGTGGGTGATGACAAATTTTCTCACACGAGCTCTGTTGCATCGGCCGATCCCGCTTATAACATATTTGAATAACCAATATAACGTACCAAACTGCTAAACTGTATATTTGCACACAAAATTTAAAAATACATAACTGTGTCTTTCATCACCACAAGTAGGCTCAATTAAGCCCTGTTAACATGACGTTGATGAGTTACTCCATCACCGTCAAGCTGTAAAGTATACCCGCACTCAGCGACTATAAATAGTGTGCCAGGTTTCGTACAAGTAAGACCATTAAAATATAGATTTTCACAGATAGAATAAATATACCAACTGGGGTGGACACAAAGTTGCTTTTTTTCAACGCTTTAATGTCAGAGAAAAACTCACCAACGTCATGTTAACAGGGATACATATATGCTTTATTATGATGTTTATATGATATTTTGTTAGTGCCTGATTGAGAAATTCTCTCCTAATGGAATTACATACAAACCTTCACACGATAGTTGGCCTACATCACACCTGACACAAGCCGTTGTTGTGTTACATTCTCTGTCACAGTATTCTCCATACCAGCCAGGAGCACAAACTGCAATTTAGACAAAAACAATGCTACATCAGAAACGCTATTCAGTTGTTTATTTTATATATTTTAATTGTATTTGACTTACATTACAGCTTTGGATTGCCTGGTTATTGGCGGAGGTTGAGTAGTTTATTGAAGGAGGTTGGACAATGTATTGGAGCTACAGTACAATTAGGGAGGTTGACAGTGCATTGAATGAGCTTGGGCAGTATGTTGAATGGGGCTGGGCATAACATTCAAGGTGGAGCAGTACATTGAGGGAGATTGAGCGGTATATTGAATGAGATTGAGCAGTACATTATACAACTGACTGAGCTATGAAGTGGACATTTTAATACACAAACCGGCTGATTATTAGAAAATATTTCCCGCTATATTTGCACATGTTAGACATAGCTAATAAATGAGTTTTCATGGGGTTTCAGAGAAAAGCTGAACGGGCATTTCATAAAACTTGTATAATAACATATTTCGTGGTTTTGTAATGCCATAAAACATAGGTATATTGCCATATTTAGTGACAGTATAGTTAAGCATATTTCATTGACTCATTGATTGATTGATTTGTGTTTTAAGCCATGACGGTGTATTCCAACAATAATTGACACTAGCACAATGTCTTAACCGAATAGTATTACATAAAAATGACATTATATAATATCGTCCCTCACGGTATATTACCGTAGATAATAAGTTCACACATGACCAGCGGTCGGGAAGTAGTCTGTTTGACTTCGATAACGTCTCCTTTCAGTGGAATGTTGTGCAGACATGTCCCTGTCCGAATGGGTGGAGGGTCACCGGTCCCGTTGTCTCTATAGCAGACTTTTAAATCAAATCCTGGAGCTGAAGACCTACCCACAGACAGGACAAATCCATTTATACGCCCAGGGGCTGTAAAGGTGAAGGTCACACTAGTCAAATGAGATTGATATTCAGTTAATGAGTGAATTGGCTGCTGTTTTAATTTGCTTAAAACGCGAAGCGGTCTTACCTCCAATGCCTTACGTACAGTCCAATTGGTCATAAACTAGGATTATTTTGAATGACTAAATTTAGTGATATTCGCTAAAACGGCGTAAATTGTGCAGTCGTAGCCATACAAACTACAGCTGATAAATACACCCGGACTATGATATGATGTAATTCAGCTATATATCAATCCAAATTAAGCAAACAAATCATAAAGACACTAACAAGTTTTATCATTCTTAAACGAAAAAAAGTGTTTTATTTTACGTTGACCTACGTAACACATTTTCAAATTTGTATGCACCCGGTTTTTTTAACTGTGTTTTAAAGTAGAGCCCACTCGTGACTTCCCGGTAAGACAGTTATGGCGCAGGGTTATCCCAAATTTCCCAGTCTGTGTTGAAAAGCTAGATGGTACTTGATGGTTACCAAACGGGCTCTTTAGCGACTTGCTGAGGGGTATTTCACCTATATGACGAAGATGTACGCCCAACTGTAAACAACAAAACAACTGAACACTAGTAGTGGGAAGCAGATGTGTAACACCACACGACTAAAAAAAAAGGAAGGGTGGATTCTAGGGCTGCCATGGGGTGGTGTGGGTGTCTTTGCTTGATGCTTTGCGGTCAACTAGAGTAGACGAGATGTGGCGAGAGATGACGGGAAAGGAGGAATGATTTCCCTTAGCTACACATCACCACCATGGCGGCCACACCATCACAGCATATCTGTGTTAAGTGATCGCACCGCACCGGACAGCGGTGGCGGCGGCGATGTGAGGCCGCAGCAATAGCACATGAGCATCTGCATGAGCATCTGCCACGACCCCACAACGTACTGCTGCGGCGTCACTGATCGTACGGCGTTCTGTGACGTCACGCCGGCCTTCCACGACGCCCACTGAACGCCCACCGAGGACGATGACGTAGGTAGTCTTTAACATTTAACCGACACGTGTTATTCATGTCCCTCAGTCGTGGATCTACAGCCGAACACGAAAGTTGTCTTTTGTGTGCGATATTTATGAGCGTTATTTTTCTACAAATTACGATATGATGCGTAATAAATTAATCAAGAATCCTCAAGAAAGCAAAGAATTATTTGATCATGGTAGTGTTTAAGATGATACTATTGTCGAAAAAGACCTTCAGTCTGAAAACGACGACCCATCGATATCGTCTTTTTTAGAATGAGAGCAGCGATGCCGGAAGCGGAGATGACGGTCATGACGGCGATCGATGAGGTCTGGGATGACATAGTCAGCAGCATAGAAGCCTTAAGTAACGCTGTACGGAGGAGAAAGGAGATATTCGAACAAATGTTACCTTCAGAATACCCTATGCAGATCACCGACAAAGAAGACCAGTAAACTTCAGCGACTCGGACAATGCCGTGTGATTCAATCGGATCAACGAATTCAAACCAACCATTCGACATTTTCCATGTCATGTCACCAATACAATTACAATGCAACTTGGTATGAGTTGTTCTCGTGTTCTTCGTCATTAATTCCCGTCGAGCCGGTCGTGACGGTGTCGTAACGCCGCACGTCATCGAATAATGCTGTTATCATGGGGTCGTGACGCTGCGGAACGCCGCAATACGCCGCACACCGACAGACAGCCGAAGTAGTACGTCGCGGCCACCTGGGGTCGTGGCACATGTGTGCAAATCATCACAGGTAGACACCCCACCACGCCCCCTCCCTATGATAGCCCTTTGTTTAGCCATTTCCTTTTTTTAGTCGTGCGGTGTTACCCATCTGCTTCCCATGATAAATAACAACCCTTATTTATGATGTCATAGCAAATGCTACCCCAAATGACCTAGATTTGTCCACAATGTCGCGCAAAGCATCTCCGAATGACACTTACAACACTTCATGGCAGCCCTAGGATCAACCCTTTCTTTTGTATTCATGCGCTGTTACCCATCTGCTTCCCACTACATGATAAGTAACAACCCTTCCTTATGATGTAATGCTAGCTCAAATGCCCGGATGTACATCGCAGCACAGCACCATCTATAATTTTTACCCATACATTTCCCACTACATGATAAGTAACAACCCTTCCTCATGATGTTATAGCAAAGGCTGGCTAAAATGCCCGGATGTCCACATCGTGTTCACAGCGCCATCTATAATTTCATAGTTTTCGGCCATGTCATGCAACAACAACAACAGCACCATACACACATACACACGTTTCAGCGCTGTGACGTTACGTCAAGGACGCCGGCCAGCTACTTTAGTACTCATTAACATCCTTACTTATCATGTAGTAAGGTGTCGGTCCTAAGTACTGAATAACGTACATTTCTTCTTTGTCAGTAGTGCGGGATCATCCCGGACAGACAACATACTTATCATGCACTCTGGTGATCCTTCAAGACGCCATCACGCTCAGCCTGTGACGTCACGTCAAGAACGCTTACAACCCTTCTTTATATGTAGTCCGGTATGATACCGGGCTACTGATAACGCACAAATCCTTCTTTATATGTAATCCTGTGTCAACAGTTTGCTCCATACTACTGATTAACGTGTAATCCTTCTTTATATGTAATAAAATATTACTACATAAATAGTAGTGCGGTATCAAAACGATACCGCACTACTATTCATGTAATAAACAATTAGTACTTGATAACATTGAAACCTTCCTGATTATGTAATAGCAAATGCTAACCAAGTTGCGCACTCTATACTACTTATCCCATTACCTAAAACAAGTCTGGCATAGCAATATTTAAAACTCTCTATTGTGGTACAAGAATGGAGGCATGCAATGGAATGCATGTGCATCATTACACTGCTAACCAGATTTAAAAAATAACAAACGTCTAAACATCATGGACATATATAGGCAAATCCAAGACTTATATAGAAATATAGAAATGATTTTGTTTCTTGTTCGTAACTTTGACCAAACACTTTATCATCAGGAAATAGTCATGCTGCTAATCCGGACAACGATAATGTCTTTAAAAAAATATGGATAATAAAATATCGATCTTATCAACGCGCTTGCCCAGATTATATTTCCAAAATCAGCCTAGATTGCCCCTCCGCCTTCCGTCATTCTCTGAATTTTCGGAGCCTAGGCGGCCCCTGTGTCCACTTTTGTGAGGCTTTGGTGTTTTAAATATTAAATGGGTACCACAAAAATATAGTTTTAACTTTTAAATTTAAATTGCTCTCTTTTTCTCTTTTAAAAGTGCACCAATTCAGATCGATCATAATCGATCAATCAAAATGACAGAATAAATGTCATTGCCAAAATTAGCAGAGATCGCCTTTAAAGGCTTTCTCATTGTCGGACTTTTGGGGCCTGGCGGCCCCTCGACCCCCGCCTATTGAGCTGTGACAGTCGACCCCCTTCTGTTTTCTTTTTTCTAACAAAATTGTGTATCCGCCATTGTAAATTATTGTCCCAAGCTGGATATTATCAAAATATGAAACTTCACATGCGTAGTTTTGGTGTGATGTCAGTGTTGTTGTGAAGATCAAAACTCTTCTCATTGTCTTTATCTTTATATCATTTAGTGTCGATATAAACCAGGCAATCTTACATTACAATAATTTTTATTTTGTTATCTGTTTTTAGCTGACAGAAGGCGTCAATCTCAGTCTAATACTCGTGCTGCAAGTATGTACACCCCTAAAATCGGTCAGTGTATACAGTCATGTGACCATAGGCATGGTTTCCCCATCATGTGTTATTTGTTACATTAGTTAGTCGACGTCCAGTACACGTGGATACCTGACATAATTCAATAGATATTTTTGGACACCGGCTAACCCAGCAGCTCTGTGATCAAATATTGCCTGATCTGATATTAAATTTCAAAACGCGTATTTCTTATTATGTTTTTGTAATCAATCCAACGTATTGTGTTTCAAAGAACACAACTTATAATCCAACACTTTGCTTTTAAAACTATGGCGTAGATTTGTGATTCGACAGATATTGTATGTGTTTTTATTGATTTCCTAAGCCCAGATATTTTGCAAAATCCTTTCTCCGTCACTGTAATCAAAAATTCACCTACCAGCATCCAGTCTGTTATAGAGTACAAATCTCGAGATATAATACTCCTGATCCATCGTGACATTCCACCAAGGATTTTGTCTCGGACTATTAGCATTGTTGGCCAGTCCACAAGGTGTATTATGAAAGTGATGTCCAACTTTACCATCCACAACTAGATCACCGCCATAGCAGATGTTTAGTTCACAGTAAAGTTCAGGTCCAAACAGAGTTGGACGTCTGAGAATAACATTTTCTAAAACAGAAAATAGTGCTTTTTACATCTAAACCTATCTTACTGACAGTTCACCTTGCAGAAGTTAAATGCAATTGCTACAGGCGCACGATGTGCCTTTTTTATTTACAACTTTACGTCTGCCTATAACTAGGTTTTTCTTGAGATGTAAATCTACGTTGGCAATATGAAGACTCGAGGTTAATTAGATGCAGAGTTATGTATCTTTAATAGTCTATCATACAATATAGCCGTATAAAGAGATACAGAGTTTTTTCACTTACCGGCTATTATGGGTTCAATAAGTACTGTTCAATAATGTTTAATATATTGAACTTTCTGACATAATTTATATGCCAAACGAGTCTGAATTCGCCCATTTACCTTGTTAAAAGTACTTAAATAAGGTTTAAGTGTCTGTTTTTATCTTTTCCACCCTAACTGAAGACTTAAAATTTTAGTAGAAGAGTCAGTAACTTTCGCTTTTTAGACATGTATACCTAATAAAAGGGCATAGAATCTATTCGATGGGGGTATTAAACATGTATTAAGCCGGCAAGTCTGTTTAGTTGAAAATTCCAATTCAGAAATATGGCAATTACACAAGTAAGGATGTTTAAACTCTGTAGCTAGAGGTAAATAAGATCAATCGTCTTCCCAAGTCAGGCTTTAAACTTACCTGTTCATATAGGTGTATGGGTTTGACAGACAACATGTGTCCGGATAATGAAGGTCCACTGGAAACCTGGAGACAACTGGAGGTGTTTGTACGTTTTAATCAATCAACAACCCATAATATAATGACTACTTTGAGTTGGAGATGATTACGAATTATAGCGGAAAGCGGAAACATCCCAAAGGAAAACCATTGGGTCGACATAGGCCTACGGCTTTTATCGTGCTATATATGCAAATGAAGGGCTAAGTTACACATTGCTCGGCGTTTCTGTCATGCGATACCGCTGATTTCGGCGTGAACCACAATTATACGTATGAGTTTGTATGAAGATTTGAACTAGAAAGAGCTAATAACGAGTTTTGATTAGATATCTAAAAGTGAACCCTATTCTGGCAATCCTCGACAAAAGTACCCTCTTTGCCAGCTGCGATAACGAAATAGATTGTAGTTGCTGCTTATTTGAGCTTAGACAAATTTATCATCCTTCGACAAAATTAGGAATTTAAAAAGTGGACCACACCTGTTTTAATAAAATGTTCAGTTTTCTTTTAAAGCGTTGTAAATAAACGGGCGCTCAAAAACAAAAACAAAAAGTGGGGAAAAAAAGGAAGAAAGAAAGAAGAAAAAAATTAGAAAGCTAGGTGACTAAATGGAATTGAAACATTGTACTAGTAAGGTGCGATAGTTTTTTTCTGTATTTGACTGGAAAATAACATATCCCATTTCCTAAAGACAAGTTTGGCCTATCAATATTTAAATCTCTTCATTGTGGTGCAGGTATAGCGGTCTGCGACGGACTGCAATTGTATCATAGGACTACTAACGAGATTTAAATAAAAGGGAGGCATCATCGACATACATGAATATAGTCAAATCCAAAACTAATGATTAAGTACATATTGAAACGATTTTCGTTTTGACGGTCTCGCCAGTTTCGTAACTTTGATCAAACATAGTTATATTGATTATCTTGACAATGATTATTTTAAATAGATGGATAATACAATATCGATCCAATCAACGTCCTCGCCCAAATATATTTCCAAAATCAATCTAGATTGCCGCTCCGCCTTTCCTGATTCTAAGGACATCTCCTTAGATTTTTAGGTTTTGATGTTTTAAATACTAAGTTGTAACCACAAAAATATATTTTTAGCTTTTATACTTCACATTTTTAAAAATGTTTTGTCAAAATATGCGTCAGTACTGCGTTCGTTTGTCCAAGATTCAATAGCGATGCTCTCTTCAGTAGTGTTGTGGAAATTAATATCAACAATGTTTTCGAAAAACTTCAAAATCTCAATTAGCCCGATATATACTTATAATAATTTGGTTGTAATTATTCAAAATCAATTCTAACGTACTTATTTTGAATTCCTGTACATACTTTTCTTATCAGAGTGATTGGTTCGACACTAAGACTTTTAGACTACAAAATACTTATGCAATACTTGTGGCTCTTGTCTTCTCTTCCTTTTTCTATTACACAACTGCACCAATTAGGAACGATGAATAATCAAAATGACGGAAATATTTAATTGCCAAAATTAGCAGAGATTTTCTCTGCGGGCATCCTCATTCTCGGAGCTTCCGGGGCCTATGCCGCCCCTGGACCCTAGTCGCCTCCCGGACTATAGGCAGCCCCTGGACCCTGGGCTATTGGGCTGTGATAGTCGAACTCATCCCTCCCCACCCTCCCCCCTCCCCACCGCCCCCGTTTACAAAATCCTGAATTCGCCACTGTTATACACAAATACGATATATATTATACAAAATATATGTATTTAAAGCCAAAAATTTGTGAAGTGGGCCCCTGATTGTAACACTCACGCCTTTGACATGTCGGTCCATCCCAGCCAATGCCTGTGTCACACCGACCACCACAACCCGTTACTCTGTCACAGTCTTGTCCTGGCGTTACACAGTGACACACGTACTGACATTCAGGACCATATCTGTTTGCTGGACATTGAGCCTTCACTGAAAACAAGACAATGTAGTTGTGGTAATTTTTGGTTTATTTTTCTCTTCGAAACACAGGTCATTTTGGATGTAACTTCTTGCCTGTAGAACCGATCGATTAAGAGAAGAACATTCAAAGCATTATCATATCGTATTTTTCTTTGCACTGGAAGAACTTTTATTTGACATAGAAACAAATATTTGATAAGTCAGTTATGGTTGTATTACATAATTTGTTTTACATTTGTTTTAACTCGGGTGGTTCCTTGTCAGTTACAAATACATGAAAGATAAACGAACACAATACTAAAACATAAAAACGTATAATGAAAGCGTCGAAAACGACGCGCTTCGCCGATTCAAACAAAATAACATTACACTCCGACGTGCTTCTTAGCTTTAATCGCATTTAAATATATTTTTTTCCATCTACAAATTGTAAAAAGAAAGAAGAGGCCTATACAAAGAAGTTAAATAAAATCTAGATCCGATAACGTCATCGATCCAAAAGCATATTCTAATTAAAACGCGGAGGGTCCGGTTGGGAGGGGATAAGCTTCTTGTTGCCCTGGTTCCCTTAGAGCTAAGGGGTATCTTGGAGTCGAACTGTTTGCCATGTCTTTGTGTTATGTCCTGTGTTTGTTCTCTGTGTGTCATGTCTGGTCTATAACACAGCGTTAAACCCCACACAAACAGGCAAACAAACAAAATAAAATAAGTTTACCGGAGTTATCTTCCATCTTTAGATTGGTCATCAAACATCCGAGATTAGTTAACCATGTGAGTGGTCGACGATTTTCCAACATGGGTTATATAAGTGAAGCTCTATACAGTTGTAATTATTGACGCCATTGAAGTAAATGTCTGTCCCTGTCAACACTAACGTCCTTGTTACTGTATTGACAAACAACACAGCACAGTGTTAATTTATTGAAACCCATATACTTATGTTAGGAACCAGTACCTAAAAAAGGTATCAAGATAAATAATCTAGTAATGTGAAACTAGTCTTTGGGCAGTGTTTCAGTTCACAGTGTTAAAGCTGACGAAAAACTGTCATCTCGTTATCTAGAAACGGAGCGAGTACACGTGACTCATGACTATTTAGTAGTTGGCTGCAAGATAATCGATATTTCAAAAACCAAAGAAAGCACAATCGAAATTTTTTTAGTAATAAACTCATTAAACACATTTCTGCTGTGATATAATCATCTGATCAAAGCCCACAATGCCGCTTAAAGATATTTAAACCATTTGATACCACCACCATATAGCTGAGTGAACAGAAAACAAATCGGATTTATTGGAAGTTTTGGGAACTATATTCCATTGAGGTAAAACTTTATCCAGTGGTAAAAATGCCCTTTGCCGACATCAGCTGTAAGATTCAGATTTTGTCTAATTTAATAATTTCGCAGCCAACATCGACTGGAATTTGATTAGAATGGGAATAACCATGCTGTATTTGGTGGTTTGCTGTCGTAAATGCATGGTTTTGCGGTCGCAAATATCCGTTTTTATCTCAATTTGCGACCGTAAACCCTAGCATTGACGGCGGCAAACCACCAAATACAACATGGTTATTTCCTAAATTGTACACTATACGACATGGAAATTTAGTGTAATCCAGCGCAGTTTAACGAGATTTGGCACATAATGAATGACAAATGGGTTAAAGAGCAATAACTCTCACAGCTGCAGGCCTCATATTTTACAATAAAAGCTAGGACCACTACACTACTTTCCGCAGGGAAGTCAGTGGATTTAAATAGGATTCTCTGTGAACAACAGCCACTCTCTTAGCTCTAGTACATTTGAGAAGATTAAATTGAATCACCTATAACCTTGAAACCCATGCTAAATATACATATGATATACATGTAAAATCAGGCAATATCACCCATGTTAACGTGTGCTTTTACGAATCTCCTTTCTTTAGGCAAAATATGCTTTAAACTGGGAACTAATATTGTGTATACATCCAGTTAAAAACGTGAGATAAGTTGGTCTGTAGTTCGTAGTCTGTAGTTCGATATCTGACAGGGAGCAGTCATTATTTTCGAGTATAACGGGCCGGGCTGTAATTCGGTTGATAGCGGACATGGAACTTCCAAACTTTGTGGGCATGGACTTCATCCAGGGCTAGGGGGCGCTGTTTGAATAACGGACTCGAATAACAGACTGGACTGTTTTTCGATTAATAATAGAGCTAGGATGACCAAATTTGGTGGGCATGGACTACGACCAATGCCCTATCACGTGGCATATTTAATTCCTTCATCCACCGCTAGGGGGCGCTGTTTGAATAGCAGACTGGACTGTTATTCGATTAATAATACAGCTAGGATGACCAAACTTGGTTGGCATGTACTACAACCAACGTCCTATCACATGACACATTTAATTCTTACACCCACCGCTAGGGGGTGCTGTTTGAATAACAGACTCGAATAACAGACTGGACTGCTATTTGATTAATAATAGAGTTAGGATGACCAAACTTGGTGGGCATTGACTAGGACCAATGCCCTATCGTGTGACATTTTTAAGTCTTATATTCACCGCTAGGGGGCGCTGTTTTGTTTATACAAATCTATATTATTTCATGCAAGAATAAAGGGGAGCAAATTGAGTTTAAATCTCGTTACTATGTCTCCCTTTTGATACAGTATATTAACAAAGATTCACTAATATTTAAATGAATATATGTACATGTAAAAAGATAGTTTTATTTTAAGAGATTATAAATTATGATTGCAGGAAAATATATTATCAATGGAAGATAAGGTACTGACATTGTGGATAAAGAGAGTCATGCTCTGCTGTAAGTGTAAGTATCTGAACGGTTTCAATTGACATTAAAATGCCGAATGCTGTATTAACGGAAGGGGTGTGCGTCGCTTACGATCGGATTTTGAACAACCAATTATAAATAAGCATGCTCGATTTTGTTATTTTTAGTTGAATAACTTTGTAATAGGTTATGGATAAATACAGTCCGACAAAAGCTGGTTTCTGCACTGATTGGATACTGATTTCTGTCAAAACAGTATCAACCTTTATGTTATGAAAAAAATTCATATTTGGTTCTTCGTGCGGATTTTATGAAACGGTATAATCTGTAACTTTTACGTCTTGTCTTCAATTTTTTATAAAGTAGAATGGTGTAAACAGTTTCAGTCAGTCCATCAAGATAATCTCGATCTCTTTGGCTAAGGCCCATTTGTTTGGAGAGTGTAGCAATGCTATTTTCACTTAGCGCTGTAGAAAGATTAATTTTCCAAGATAGGCCAATAATTAACATCTGATGGTTGTGTTATTGTCAATTACATCCTAGAGCAAGGCGGACAACGTCATTCAGTCAGTCAGCCAGTATATTATCTAGACAATCTGGTTGAGTGGATTCGATATTACTACATAAGATGTCTATAAACATTCTCAAACTTCATGTTTGCTCAACACAAGGGCGAATAAAACACTATATCCAAGTTCCTTCCAGTGAGGCGTTAATTTAGACGAAGGGGACATGGAGGCTTTTATTTGAGGCTGTTATTGAAATTAAGATATATGTATACAAACTCCAAATTCAGAGTGAATTTAATGTCTATGCGAAACCGCAATGGAAACTGCATAAAACATTTGTATATGGTTTCCAAATTCTCTCTAGCTAGGATTTATTTTTATAGGCAAAGACTTTGTTTGAGGCTGTTAACGTTATTACATTTGAGAATTCAGCGTGAATGAAATTGAAAAATATTGCAGAAACCATTTTTATATTGTTTCCAAATCACTTCCAGCGAGGCTTTATTTTAAGCGAAGGGAACCTGGATGATTTTATTTGAGGCTGTCATTGAATTTGAAATTCAGTGTGAATATAGTGTCTATGCGAAACAGATAAGTTTATTAGTTAAAAGAGATAATTCACCGGTAGTTCAGAAGGCTGTGTACGCGGAAAGCAAATAAGTGACTTATGTTTTTATACCTACATTAATGTCGCCAATCGAGAATTGACCGAATATTCAATAGATTCAAGATCACCAACAAGGGATTCGACAAAGTTTGGTTGGACTATTAAATGTTATCAGCAGTAACATATTAACAAGTTGATACATTTTTAATATTCATTCAAAGACAATAGCGGTTGCTTGCTTTGTTTGCTGCCAGCGGTGTCGCGCGGGTGGGTTCCTCCACCCACCAGGTTGGCACGCCATCATATGAGTAAAATAACCTTAAGTACGGCATAAACCCTCAATCAAACAAACAAATAAAAGACTTTACCGACCAAACTGAGTAATTGAATGGGCATGAAGTTTTTAGCCATGTGGGAATTTCAATCTTAAAGATGGAGGTGATATTTGTTGTCTAAAATAAGTCTGCACATGGTGCTGTGTGTAAACATAAGTTATATAAGTCGAACTGCATTTTTTGGATTAAGATCATGCTGGACCCCTTGGGCTCAGAACGGACGAAAATGGTTTATTATTTTTATTTAGAGTTAAACGGTCAGAGTTGAAGATAGTGAAAAACTAATTCGAAATTAAATTTACAAAAAAGTTTAATTAATTGACGTTTAATTAAGCTTTGCAGTGAGCTTATTAACAAGACTATTGACAAAGATGATGGAGATTATTAGGATTGTCACAGAAGCCTGGGCTGTGTTTCGTTTTGTAATATCTTGATTTGTAGTTCCTTGTCAATAAAGTCGTGTGTCTTACCCCTTGTTTCACACTGAAGTCACCAATCTATTGGCAGTGGGGTAACATAATTATAGAATTTCTGGATAACCACTTCTTGTTTTGTGATAGAACACAACGTTTCGATACATACGCCTTAACGTCACCAATGGTAAATTGACTAAACAAAAATAGGAGAGGTAAAGGTTATATACCAGTATAAAGTAGTTAAATAAACAAGGTCAAAAGTTCTAGTGAACAATGTAGACCATAGCCAGAGACAAAATAACTAACATGCTACATGTATAATAAAAGGATTAATGTTCCAAAGTAACTGCCTCAGTCATAAACTGTCTGGAGTTGTGAAAGAAATAATCTGTGCTGGCACCATAATGGGATACAATAGAGATAACGATGAAGAAAATTAAATTCTAATGGTTGTTGATATTTAAGAATGTAGAAAGAATCTGTGAGAAAAACCCACAATTAGTAGCATGAAATTCATATTGGATACACATGCATGCATGCTACCTAATAAATTACAAAAGGAAAGACAAAATAGATATAGCATGATTAGTACTGCTGCCCTTGATGTAGAGCTATCTATTTAAACTATATGTGAATTTGGTACTTTGGGGGGGGAAGGGGGGGGGGGGGGGTAACTAAAATTAGA